>CAKMRK010000675.1:0-191071 GCA_928213465.1 Penicillium sclerotigenum | reverse complement strand
CCTCGAACCGCCCTAGTGGCGGGGCGGTTCGAGGGTCGTGAGGGTCACCCGCGGGTCACTGCTAGGTCTATATATATATATTACTTTATCCCTATTAATTTTATAGCATATCTATATATAATATTCTACTCTAGGGGAAAGTATATATATCCCCTACTACCACTAAATAAACTATCCTAGCTCTACCTAGCTAAGGTGACTAGGCTTATACGTAGTATATAAGGGACGAATCTTATACGGAGTAAGTGAATTAGTCCTAAATTAGTTTATTACTAATTCTATTTAGGTGTTTTCCTTAATAGCCCCGCGCTAAAGGAGTTTCTTAAGGAGTATAGATAGATATATCTTAGTTAGATATATAGTAGCTTTATAAATCTTGATCGAATCTTAGCTATTATCGTAAAATAGCGAGCTCTTAATTATCCTTAAGGGAGGTAGTTTAATAGGGTTATATTTATATACGAAAATATACTAGGTTTTAAGGTATACTTCTTCTAAACTAGTTCTAGTCTAGTTCCTAATTAGTTATCTAGGATTATACCTATCGAATTTATATAGATACGACTAGCGGGACTATTATTATCTATGGTTTTAATAAATAAATCTATATTTTTAGTAGATTAACCTCTTTTAAAGTTAATATATTATATAAGCGGGTAAAAGGTGACTTTAATAAAGTTATTTTCGCTATATTTCTACCTACTTATAGCAAAAGTATATATAAACTAATTTATAACTAGTATAGCACTAACTCTATACTAGTTATCACTCTCCTCTATATCTTTATAGATTAAGAGAACCTAATCGCCTATAAGATAATATTTACCTACGTTTTCTAGCTTCTAGTAGATATATTAGAGATACTAATAAAGTTCTATTATCTTTATAATATAGGCTTTTAGGTAGTTATAGTTAATATAGACTATTCGTAGATAAAAGGTATATAAATAATCGATAACTATTAACTAGTTATAAACTAACTATAAACTAATATTAGGGCTCGGTTTATACCTTTAGGAGTAAGGGTATAGTGAGTATAACTAGAGATAGTATTATAAAAATATCCTTATATTTTGTTATATTCATTTTATATAAATAGTCTCTAAGCTTATTCCTACTCGCGACGGTGAACGATTTATATCTACGCGTATAAGAATACTTAGTCTCTTAGACTATAAGATAAAAGATAACTATTTTTAGCTAATTTAGCTAATTATTAATAAGTGAACTAGTTCTATACTAGTAACTAACTAGTATATCTCTAATTCGATTTCTCTAATTCGATTTTAGAATTTAAGCCTTACCTCTAGAATTAGGCACTATATAAAAGACACCCTATTATTATAGTAGGGCTTTATAAGGCTTACTCTCTTATAAAACCTAACTTCTTTAATTAAGTACGTATATTAATAAATGTGGTAGAGTAATCCTATTATAAGTCCTATTAGATAGGGACTTATATATCGTTACTTAGGGCGATTAATAGGTGAGTTATCGATCTAGTTTATAACTAGTTCTAGTCTAATAATTCTTAGTTCTAAGGTCCTTAATCTTTAGGATTATAAGTAATATACTCTACGGGTCGGTTTTAGTATATCTACTTAATACTAATCTAATAGAGTTACTACGCGGTATTATAACTATCTAACCTATAAGCGTAAGTTTTTTCTTAATAAGCTTAAACTAGTTACTTACTAGTTTAATAGTCGTAATATCCTAAAAGAAACGCCCGAGAGAGATTGAAGCTATAGATAATCTAGATAATATAATTCTTATTAAGTTAAGTTTATCGGGCTATATTTAATATACTACTACGCCCCCTAGCTCCTAGGCACTCTCTCTAGTTTAGGGTAGAGGTCGGGGTATAGGTCGAGGTAGAGGTCGGGGTTAAGGTTCACGCTCGCTATCGTATAATAAGTAAGTAAACTAGTTCTCGACTAGTCTAATACTAATATATATATAGAGATCTTCGATATACTACTAGTAATAATTAATATATATAGGCTTACCCTAGCCTAGTAGTTAGAATTAGTATTAGTGAGTAAGAACGATAATTTTAGGCTAAAACCGAGCGGGTAGAGTTAGAGAATAGATAGTTACGTTTAAGAATCTATTTAGAAGAGTTAAATTAGTTTATATTTAGTTTATATTTAGTTTAAAATCGAGTTACGTTATATCTAATATATATATATAGAGTATAATAATATATATTCTTAATTAGCGATATAGATATATATTTTTATAAGTAGATACCTTATATAGAATTATATTCTAGAGTTATAAACTAGAATTTTACTAATATATAACTAGTTCCTCTTATAAAAATATTATTTCTACCTATAACTACTTCTAAAACTATAGAAGTGATATTTTAAATAAATTCCTAAAATAGGGGTTTAACTTTACTTAGTATATATTACTTAGTATATATTACTTAGTATAATTTATAAGCCTAAATTTAGTCTTAGACTAGGCTATAACTAGTAATAGATTCTTTTAATATATACTTAAATCGTTTTATATATTAAAGAAATAAACCCTAATAAAAGCTGAATCCCTAAAGAGCTTAAAGAAAGCCTAAACCCGATAGAAGCCGAATCCCTAAGAATTTATCTATATAAGCTATATTATTACCTCTATAAAAGATATTATTTATCTTATTATTAATTCCTAGACTAGATTAGTACTAGTTCTAATATAGCTCCACGATATAAAAGCTATAATACCTTTATCTAGTACGCTAGTCTTAAGAGTAAGGAGAGACTTAATCTCCCCCCTCTTACTATTTAGGCCGATAGAATAAGCCGTTTATATCTTAGCGAGCTCTTTTACCGCGTTCCTAGGTGTCCTAAAGTTATATATATATTATACTAGTTCTCTACTAGTCGCTAACTAGTACTACTAGAAACCGTTAAGTAATACTAATAATCTTAGGTACCACTACCGCTAGAAATATAGGCCTATAACCCCTAGTATATAATAGCTAAATGAGTTTAAGATTATAGGTATAGGTGGTGCGCCTAGTCTTATAGAAGATTAAGCTATAATTAGTAAGTCTACTAGTTCTAAACTAGTAAAATATATCTAACTTAATCTTCCTTTTAGCATTCTATACTAGTATTTAAAACGTATACTAGGTAGAATATAGTGATAATATTCCGGATATCCTATATAAGTGAGATAATATAGTAAGATCCTACTATTTTACTAGTTCGTGTCTAGTTTCTAACTAGTTCTATTAGATCTATCTCACTCGTATATATACTATTATAAAGGAGTAAGGTAGTAAGGTGCCTTATAAACCTTATAAGGATGCTAATGATCGAGTAGGTTATTACTAAGAGTAGAATAGCAATCGTTACGATAACTTTAAGTATTTTAAACCGATTAATCCTTATATTTATTATACTTAGGGAATATAAACTAGTAAAGAGGTGGAGGAAGTAATAACCGAGGAAATAGAGGAAGAAGAAAGTGATAATAAAATAAAGATAGAAATAGAGGCGGGGGAGTTCTAAAGTTTTCACACGAACTAGTTCTAGACTAGTTAGTCTAAGCTATTTTTATAGCTTAAGATATATTTAGTAGTGTTTTTAAATTAGTTCTAAATTATTTCTAGTATTTAACTAGTGTCCTATAGGTTTTATATTTTATTATACCTTAGTAAGAAAGATATTATTGATTTTATTAGGCTTATAAATTAGGTAGAGAACTAGTTCTAGACTAGTTCCTAGAGTAGTCTTTAACTATTCCTTAGTATCACTATATCCTCTATAACTACTACCTTCCTTATCGCCTTCTTTATCACCTTCCTTAGATTTATTATTAGAAAAATACTCGAAGTAATCACACTTATCACGATAGGTATAGGTGTAGTAAGCTAATTAAATCATAAATTAGTTATAAACTAGTTAAAATAGGTAAAATAAAGGGGAATTTACCTTTCGAGGTAGAATTAGCTTTATATGATATATAGGCACTAGTATAACCTATCTTATAGAGTTTTATACGTATTTCGGTTACGTTAACCTATTTAAGGTTAGGAACTAGTTTAGGACTAATTTATATAGATACTTACTTCACTATTTCGCTTTAAGGGAAGGATAGGTCGATACTTAGTTTCACCTATATAGATTTGCTTAAACCGAATATATATAACCTCGTAGAATTGATTTAAATTAGTTAGTAACTAGTTTAGATAAAATAATCAAGGTATATTACACTTACTATTTACCTCCTAGAGTAAAGTAAGTAAGGGCGAACCACTAGTACTCCGTGCTATAGTATTAGTACTAGTAACTATATACTTCCTAGTGATATAGTATTTAAGCTTATTAGTATCACTAAAGGTAGTCTAAAATATATAATAATTAGTACTAAACTAGTTTAGGTAGTTATATATCTCTTAGAATCAGACTTATAGGGTATAAATAACCCGGATAACGGTACCACTTTTCACTAGGATAGATAACCTATTCGTTATTAGCCTAAAGCTATATAAATTAGTGATTTTATTATAGAGAACTAGTCTAGAACTAGTAAAGTCACTTATATTACGTGTTATATCACTCCACGCGCCTTCGGTAGTCCTCTTAGACTAAGTAAGGTACCACTCGTAAGCGGGCTACCTATAATAGAATTTTATTAGTTTTTAAACCCCTTTTATCTTATTCTATTAAAAGATATCACTTATATAGGATCTAAGCGTAGATATATTGATAAACTAGGTAGAAATAAGGCGGTGTTAATATATGAACTAGGTACGAACTAGTAGAGGAAGCGGTGAGGGTAATATTTTGAAAGGGTATTAAAAATCTTGAGCTTAGTTCACTAACGGTCACGTGACAAACAATATCACGTGACTATCGGTGAACTAAGCTCTGAGTTCATCGATGAACCGAGCTGCCTTCTGGTTAAATTTGGTTGAGCATCTCTCTATCTACTCTATTAAGTTGCACTCGAGGGGAAATCATATCAATGAATTATTCATGAACTATACATTACAACTATAAACAGACCTTCAACAATTTCTGGATATCCTAGCAACCAACCAGGAACAAACAAAACAAACATAGAATCATAGCCGACCTAGAGTTAATTACATCCACATAACATGGCATGTCCACATTTTGATATAAGCAGCTTCAACTAATAAATTCAAAAGCGACACACTTAGGAAGATGGAGCTTTCTTCTTTTGCTCGAATGGACCATCCCAGTGCAGCTTAAGCGACATGGGGAAGGGACAGTAAGCAGTTCCGTCACCGCGGAGGTAAACGTGGTAGCCACCCTCCTGGGGAATCTTCTGAAGCTGACCCTGGGGACCGGGAGCACGACGGAGACCCTGCAGACGACTGACGACACGCAGCATAGCAATGAGCGCGATCTTGGTGATCTGCTCGCCGAATCCGGTGGTGGGACCCTGACCGTGGTTGATATATGACTCAAGAGGACGGCTAAGGTTGACCTGGTTGGGCTCGGGGAAGACGCTGGGGTCATGGTTGGCCTGGTTGAAGGAGGCGAAGACCTGCTGACCGGGCTGGATGGTGTAGGTCTTGCCATCTTCCTCGACGGTGACATCTTCCTTGGCCTCGCGGAAGGCGCCGAATGTGCCATTCAG
This sequence comes from Penicillium sclerotigenum, assembly GCA_928213465.1. Taxonomy (NCBI): domain Eukaryota; kingdom Fungi; phylum Ascomycota; class Eurotiomycetes; order Eurotiales; family Aspergillaceae; genus Penicillium; species Penicillium sclerotigenum. The sequence continues at coordinate 185,452 of CAKMRK010000675.1, read as the reverse complement.
ACGAATAGCCTCCAAGCAGTAGCGGTACAGCTTCTCGTCCGATTCGGCGGAGTCGGTGTTGGCGAGGCTGTTGATTTCAGCCAAGTGAGCCTTGTTCTCCGGCGCGGTGTAGAATTCGATGATCTGGGTGAAGACCTGGCCCTGGCTGGGGACTAGACCAACAATCGTTGGGATGATGGCAGACCAGGTAATCTCGGAGGCATTGGAGCCGGCCTCCTTCATGCGGCGGATAGCTTCTGTTCCGAACTCGCGGAGGGCGTTGTCATGTGGACGGAAACTGTCCATGATGCCGGAGAAGAGACCGCTGTTAGTGTCGGCCTTGACGGTGGCCTCGACAACCTGACCCAGCTGGGTGGAGACGGCGGAGGCGGCGCGGTTCAGAGCGTACGAGCGAGGAGCGTCGACGTCGAAGAAGAGCGCGGAGAAGATGGTGGAAAGGATCATGTACATCTCATGTTCGGTGAAGAGACCCCGTGGGTTTTGCTCGGTCTTCAGGGGAACGCCGAAGATGGTAGAGGCGAAGTGAACGTGAGCCAGGTTGCCGACATCGCGAGTGATATCGATCTGGTTGATCTTGCCCAGCTGACCAGCCTTCTCGGCAATCAAACGCTCAGTGATATCTTCATAGAAGGTTTTCACAAGCTTAGGGAACTCTTCGGTGTTGAGGGCCTTGCTGATAGCCTCGCGCTGCTTGGTATCAAACTCGCCCTTGCCGAAGAGCTCAGACATGGAGCGGGCCCAGCTGGGACGGAAGTCCTTCTGGTTCTCAAGGAGCAGCTTGGCATTCTGGTGAGAGGTCAGGTTGACACGAGGCTCAATGAAGGCGGGCTTGTCCCATGAGTAATCCTGCTCACGACCCAGATTCTTCATGATGTTGCGGTTCTCGCTAGGAATGGTCATAGGGTAGTGGGCGTAGATGGAGTCAGGCTTGTAGTGGTTAGGGAAGGCGCGTGTGGCCAGCTTATAGAAGATACAGCCCTGGTTGATGTTGAGGTCGTAACGGCACTCGTTGTAACCCCAATTGGTTAGGTTACGGGGGTTGTAGTCAATAGTGTAGTGACGGTCACCACGGACAAGGGCAACGGCATCTGACAGCACAGCGCGGGAAATGGTGTAGGTCGGGGCGATACCGACACCAGGAATCATGGGCTCCTTGGCCTCCTCGGTGATGATACCGGGGTACAGCTCGATGTAATCGGGGTGCTCGTAGAGGTGACGGAGAGTATTGGCGATCTCAGGGTTGGAGTTGACTTCCTCGAAAGTCTCGTAAGCCTTCAGGCCGAAGTGCTTACGGAACTCATTGAGAGAACCAACGTTCCATCTACGCGAAGCCTCGATACCGAGGATCTCGATAGAACGCATAGCCTTGGGTATGTTTCGGGGACCGAAAGAGCTGGCCACGTCCTCAGTGGCGTGGGTCAGAATGTTTACCAGTTCTCCGTCATCGAAGTATCCATCTGCGTTACGCTCCAGGCGGGCGAAGGTACGCTTGGAGGGGTCAGCATCGAGCAAACCCTCAACTTTCTTCATACCCATCAGTAGCTCAGGCATGGTGACCTCCTCGGCAGGCTTGCCCATAAGGTCATGGTAGATCTGCTCAATCCACTTCTCGTCGCTCTGGCTAATGGTCGAGTGCCAACGGTAAGCCAAGTTAAACTCGACAGAGCACTGGTTACCGAGACCGGAAGGGGTGGCACCGGCCTTCTCAACCTGGGCACGGGGATCCAAGCACCAAGTGGAGTTGGTGCGGTTCAAGTTGACAATGGTGCGCAGGTAATCATACAGAGTAATGTTGATGTACAGGCCGCAAGTAATAAGACGACCAGTCTGGAACAGGTCTTCATCACGCTTGGCCCAGGCATTCTTGGTATCCTCCTCGGACAGACCAGGGCGGGGCTTGCTGAAGCGACCATTCTCGTTGATCTCAGCTAGTTGGGCAACAACGTGGTTGTGGAAACGGTTCAGCATAACCAGCAGAACACCGCAGGCAGGGGGAAGGGCCTGCAGACGACCCTCGGAGAAGCAATCGGGCTTCAACTTTCCATTTTGGTGGGAGCGAATCAGATCCTGTTGCTCCTGATTATCACCGTACAAAGTGGACAAGTCAAGGTAAGCGGAGGTCTTGTTCAAGTGCTGTTGACGGTAGTCGGTCTGGAAGATATCTATGTACGGAACCAGCCAATTAGCGCTTGACATGTAAGTTTCAATAGAACTGACTTACCGTGAATAATCAGAGATGCCCAATCAAAGAAAACACTGGAGACCTTGTTGGGGTGCGGAGTGAACTCCTGGCGAGCAAAAAGGGTATCAAAAATCAAACCGGCGTCAGGCAATCCGCTGGGCTGGATGGTCAGGGGAGCAATGGTGCGGCAGTATGCGGTATTAGCAGCTCCCAGCCATGGGAGAGTAGGGTTATTATTTGAGCCATCAGCAGAGCGGTACTTGTACTCATCTCCCATGTAACTATTCACAGCGTTAGCGCGCAGTTGCAAAACAGCAGTCTCCAATTGGGGATTTCTCACGAGAGAGGCGGGTGAGGGATCGAGTTCCATAACTCATCAAGGAATACACCGGTGAGCTCAGGACGGTTTTTGGAGTTACCGGGCAAATCTGCAACCATCTGGATTATGCGCTCCATCAAGTAGGTCTTGTCATCAACAAGTTCGCCGGAGGCTTTGTTTGCAATCAGGTCTTTGACAGTGTTGATATCGCGGAATCCCAGCGACTTGATGTCATTGATAAGACCAGACGACTTGTCGTGCTTCAAGTAGGTGCCATCACTGGTCTGATTGGGCAATGGCTCCTGCGAAGCGTGAATTGCTTGCGCATATTTCTCGAATACAGCAACGACCTCGGCACGCTTCACGACGTGGTTTTCCTCTTTAGTAGAGGTGGACTTGCGAGTTGGCGAGACTTTAGAGGCGCGCCTGCTGCTCTTGTCTGTGGTCTTGGGCTCGGTGTCACCATTGGAGTCCTTAGGGTCCTTGGAATCCTTGGAGTCCTTGGACCGCTTGAACTGGGTAGAGAATCTCCTCAACATTGTGAAAAATGATGACACAAACAAGTCCGGAGAAGAAAGGAAGTTAAAGAAAAAAACAAAAAGTGGCTACCACGGACCAGATCAGGGGGGGATAAATCAGAAGCTCGACGGTGCTCTTTAAAACGAGCTGTGCGGGCGACGCAAGTCAGCTGCAGGACTGTGGAGCGTCCAAGATGTGGTGGATTTGTTATCGCCAATAGTTAATTGACTGTAACAGCATTTGATTTGATGAAGAGCATTAGGTCGATCTTTTCTCGGGCCTGAACCTGGCCTCTGTAACCCATATCCCAGTCCCCGCACGGTACAAGCTCAATTCCCAAGTGGAGTCTCTATAGTGGATTCTTGACGATGAAGTGTCTCAATATAGTAACTGATCGTCATCTATGACTTTGGGTACCTGGGAAAGGGGGATATCTGTTTGAGTGTGTCTACAACACAGAATCTCCTCTGAGGATTGTATGATTTACTCTACGATACATAGTACGCGCAAGGTTGCGTGTGCATGCATTGCATAACCCGGAGTTGAGCTGACCACCAAACCCAGATCTAGATTTATATACAGATATCACCATCTTCGGAAAAGCAATCGGATAATAGACCAATAATGACCGCGAAATGCCTTAATACCGGACTATAACCAGCGGTGTACACTATCTGTACGAGGGGATGCCCCAGAGAAATGCAATAGGATCTCACGATCAAACTAAATCGACACCAAGTGGGGAAGGATGTTCGGGCTTTCGCTCTGCATCTTTGAAAAAGAAATTCCAATGTACTTTGTGGCTGGCTGGAGCATGGTCATATAGGTACTTTTAGTTCAGAATTTGCTCCAATTAGGGTTATGTTGCGTAGGACATGTGGTAGGGCTCCTCCATACACCGTACTCTATAGGGTGTGAGATGCTTTGAGATGCAAGGAAGGTCCCTAATGTGATAAGAGAAACAGACCTGTCCATGCAAAAAAAATTGGAACTTTTTTTTACCTTTTTCAATTTTGTTTTGATCGTCGCAGGCCCACCTGTTCACCCACTTACTATGCATTTTAAGTGGCGAACGGGCCGCTAAATTGCACGAACCACATTGTGTCGCCTGTCATTGGTAGCTGAGTCTGCCATCGTCACGAATTATTCAGAATCTGATCCATCTCGAACTCTCATCTCCTTTCAGGGTCTTATTTTTTTGTCTATTCCATTAGCCTCGTGGCGTTGTCGGTAAAACGGGGGTTTCCACGCCAAAATGAAAGTTTCCCCTTTCCCTCATTTTCTTTGAAGTGATCCAAAAGATATATATGTAAGTGTTTTCCAAGGTTGGAGATGGTATGGAGATGGTATATCAATCTCATAGTTCGGTTATAACGAAACCATGGGTCGGCTATTACCTGGGGACACGGCCCCGCGTAATCCAGATAATCTATAATCTCTAATCTCTAATCTCTAATCTATCACCTATAATCTATAATCCATAATCCATTTTGTATGCATATTATCGCCTGAATGTCTTCAGGTCAGCTGCCAATTCACAATCCTTTGTCCAGCCGTAAATCCAGATAGTCGATTGGCTTCCCTTTTTTTCGGGACATGAAGAGAAGGAAGTCCCACTCTTCTTCCCTTTTCGGTATCGACAATCCTTTTCAGCTCGGAACAGTTCCACCATGGCTCGTGAATTTCCATATTGCCAGCCATCCCAGATGTGTGGAAAGTTCCAACGTTGTATTATACGTAACCTTTGTAGTCACAGTGACACCTCAAGAAACTCTGTCAAATCTGACTAGAGAAAGTGACTGCGATAAAGACAGGTCAGTGGGTCACAGAGCTAGGTGGTGAAGGACCATGAACAACCAATGCGTATCGTATTGATACAGGGCTCTTGCTAGCGCCAAAGTTAGACCCGATCGCTCAAGACCGAATCAATGCGGGACACTCACGGAACACCTCTCACCCCTTGCACCTCCTGAATCATTAGTCACAGTCACTAGAAGCTCTCCAAGATGTGGGGAATGATCGACAATAATGTCCCGAACACCACCTAGCATCCTCTCCTTTCGCTCCCTCATAGGGCCAATGAGTCTCCGTACTCGTGTATGGAATAACAGAGTAAAATCTCCACCTCTATCTTTTGGTCTCTGTTCAGCTCTCATGGACATTCCAAATTTACACGCTCAGGTCCGGCCCGTACAGCCTACATCCCTCGTGCAGAAGTTCTCGAGTCAGGTTCAGCCTGTTTCGCAACAAACTCGCATATCCAGCAATGATTACCGACGCGTATCCATTGGGGGGGATGCACCTTCGTTAGAACTAAGTAGGCTTTCGTGCAACCTTCGCCTGCACGCAAGTCACCGATCATTAACAAAAAAAGTTCCCAAAAATTAAAAACGTAAGGCCATGTTCTGGTGAAAATGTGCCAAGTCCGGGGGCCCGCCCGTCAGCCCGCTCCAGTTTGACGTATTCTTTTTCAGCAAACTGCAGCAATCGGCTAGTGGGTTGGACATTCTTATCTAGCCAACCCCCCTTCTCTGCCGGGTCCGATATAGGGCGATGATTCGTGTAATACCAGCTGTACCCAGCTGCATTAAAGCGTCATCCCAAGCTTGAGCCTTCCCCTCCCCTTCTCGTATATAGCCCCCTTCAGGTCTTAGCAGGTGTGCCTGAAGTTTCGACTTTTTTTTTGTCTGACCGACTGTATTGTCGTTCGGTATCGGTATCATCATGGCTTATGAACACCAAGCCCTGTCGGGCATGCCGAAGCAGTTTGTGCTTTGCTTTGATGGTACCGGAAACAAATTCGCTGGTGACGAGTCGGATAGCAATGTGCTCAAGATCTTTCGCGTAAGTGGGACTGCGAGCCAAGTATTTGAGTCCGTACTAAGAAGTCGCAGATGCTTGACCGCAGCAAAAGCCACCAGTATCATTACTATCAGCCAGGCATTGGCACATATGTGACATCGAAGTCGCTCACTAGCCATGGCCGAATCCAGCGTATCAAGTCCGCCTATCAGAAGGCCAAGGACTCGGCGGTCGGATCTTCCTTTGACGAGCATGTCATGGGTGGATACAAGTTCCTGATGCGATACTATTCTCCTGGCGATGAGATTTTCTTCATCGGCTTTAGTCGTGGTTCATACATCGCGCGATTTCTGGCAGAGATGCTGGACTATATTGGTCTCCTCGAAGCAGGAAACGAGGAGCTGGTCCGCTTTGCGTGGAAGACATTCGCCAAGTGGCAGCAGCGATCCGACGACTCTGAAGAAGAGCGCGAAGAAAAGAAGAAGCTATTCGCATACATGAAAGCCTTCCGTGAAACGTTCAGCCGTCCTATCTCGCGTATCCGTTTCATGGGTCTCTTTGACACCGTCAACAGTGTGCCGCGCTTCGAGTCCGCGTGGATGCAGCGCACTAAGTTCCCCTACACGGCACGCAGCTCGGCCAAGGTCATTCGCCATGCCGTTGGTATTGACGAGCGCCGCGCCAAATTCCGCCAAGATCTGATCTCTGGGGCGCGTCCAAAGGAGAAGAAGAAACACCGCCGCCGTCCCCATTTGCCCACGAACCATCTGCATCTCTTCCACCCGGACCACAAAGAGAATTCCCAGGAGGAGCTCCCAGACAGCGTTCCCGCCATTCGGGTCAACGACAACCCCGAGGAGGAACAGGAGGAAGGAGAGAAGGCCGATCCCGAATTCAATACTCCCAGATATGGGCCCAGTACTGGAGAGACATATTACCACACAGAGCGTCGTGCCTCGCACCACCAAGTTTCACGCCCACCTTCGCAACAAACCTCCCGCGCCGGTAGCGAAAGCGGGACAATGCAGTCCAACAAATACCGCGCACCCTCTCCCCGACGCAGGCTCGCAGTTCCCAAAGCATCAATGGATGATGTCCGTTCATTGCGAAGCAAAGAGTCCTTCCACAGTCTACACTCCAATACCCTCTCAGTGCAAATCCCTGCAATAGAGATCGATTCAAGTGACGAGGACGAAGACGACCAAGACATCCACGAGGTCTGGTTCCCAGGCTGCCACGCAGACATCGGCGGAGGGTGGAAGCTCTCGGAGGGCGAGTCATGGGCGCTCAGCCACGCGCCACTTGTGTGGATGACGCAGGAAGCGCAAAAAGCCGGACTTGAGCTGGATGAGCGCAAGATGAAGCAGTTCCAGTGTCTGGAGGAGTACGACGGTGATTACAGCCCCATCCGGGAAGAGATTAATGCCCGACGGCCGAGTCGGTGCGTTGAGCCTCATGCTGAAAATGGGGATGCTTTCCGCTCTATGCCCGATGAGAAGGAGCGCAGTGCTGCGAGTCGCGACTTCTGGCATGCGCTGCATACCTCCAGTACCAAGGGGCTGCTGCATGACTGTCTGATGTTCAACCAGGGTATTCCTAGTATGTCTGTTATCACGTGGCGCATTATGGAATGGTTGCCATTCCGTCGTATGGATTTGCAGCCGGATGGGTCGTGGAAGCCGATTAGCTGGCCGTTGCCTCGTGGTGAGGTGCGGGATGTTCCGCTTGATGCTGAGATCCACGTTTCTGCTATTAGGCGTATGCAGGCAGATCCCAAATACCGTCCTGGTAATGTGATTGTTGGTGGTGGTGGTCGTGGTATACGGGTTGCACCGGAGAAATATGGTATGGGTGAGTGGGTGGTGTGCAAACATGAAGGTGACTTGGTGCGGGAGACTTATGTCCGCAAGCACATGTCCAAGTGCAAGGAAGGCGAGGAAGAAACCAAACGTTGAGAGATGTCATTCTTTTGCTTTCTTTTGTTTATAAGCCATTGACTTGGTCATTTGTATACTGTATAATGGGTAATTTGAGGAATTTTATTAAATGTTACATATATATATATATCTGGGATCAACTAGAGCTGTCTAGAATCCTGAGATCAAAATTGCCTGTGCCGAGTTGGATTCTTAGCATCTTGTTGTCCACCTTGGTACCTGGCATTGGATCACCTGATCCTCTACTGTGAAATGTGAACACCGCCTAGTTTTAGTTTCTAGTTTTAGTTCTGTCTATCATCGATCTCAACCTTATGAGTTCTCTCCCAAAAGCTTCATCATTTCCCAGGCAGGAAGTAATGTCCCAGCTTTATCGATAAATATTAAGGCTGGAGGCTACCCCCTCCTGGCCTCGACTCCCCGAAAGGTGGCCACCCTCCCCAACTCCTCATCAGCCAGCAGCAAATCCACATGATCCGTCTCAAACGGCAGCACCACCTCTAGGCCGCCCTCCTCCTCTGCCCCCGCCGACCGCCGTGGATAGATCATCATCATGTTCTCCACAACGGTGTCGGCAATCTGACGCGCCGCTGCCGGTCGGCCAAACCCAAAATCGACGCCACACATGTTGGCATCGCGCCAGTCCGTGACCGCAAGAGACATCGGGGGCACAGAGTCGAGGCGGACATTCAGGGCGGATTTATCGCGGATGGGTGCCATAGCCGCGAGACTGGCCTCGAGAGACTGCGGGGTGACGCTCCGGGTGATCTCGCGAATGAACGTGGCCAGGACGGCCAGCGGAGTCTCCGGCGAGATGACTTCACCCAGCGTGAGCGGTCGGGGGTGGAGGAAGGACAACCCACCGCTGAGGACGTTGCCCTGATAGCGCATCGAAAGGGGAGGGTCCACTGTTGGGAAATTAGTTAGGGTTGGGCAGCATGACGCGAGAGGGATGGAGGCGAGGCGAACTTACACCGGCGGCGCATGTTGATGGATTCGAGGAAGATAGCAGGCGCGGAGAGATCGGGGCGGTAGATCTGGGCGCGGTTGCGGGACAGCACCCGCCACAAGAACGCCGTCAGCGCATCATATGTGGAGATCCAGCCACCCGTGGTCGGGCTGGCCTGGCGCTTGAGGGCGACTAGCTGGCTCTGCGGGATGTGGAAGAGCAGCCACGAGCATGGCTTCCAGTCGGGATGCCGCGGAGCCGCCGGTGGGGCGGCCACGTGGTTGGCCTCGGCGACCGGCGGGGATATGAAGCGCGCGCGGTCCATCCAAGCATCGTCCCATTCCGGGGGAGGGGTACCGCGCAGGATGGCGTGGCTATGCCCGGCGATCTGGTGGATGAGGCTGGTCGTGCCCGTGACATCCATGGCGAAGTGGTGCTTATGCACGGTGAAGACGAAACCCCCCGGGATGAAGGTCAGCTGGTACCCGGAGATGCGCGGGCTCGCATCTGGCGGGCAGTGGGTCGCCATTGTCATGCCGGGAATCGTGAACTGCGCTGGGTCCCCCAGCCTGGCCGACGCAAAGCTCTCTTGTTCTATCTCGGCGTAGGAGGGGCCATCAAGATGGTCAACCACGAAGGGGACTGTGCTGTCAGGCTTTTTTACGATAGAAAAGTCGCCCTGTGCGTCCCCCTCGATGGTGCCCACCATGTGACGGCATTGCGCCAGCGTGGCTTGCACGGCGCGCCGCAGCGTCTTGGTGACGATGGGGATGTCGCTCGGGTGGTCGAGCTTGAAGATTAGGGCCCAAGTGCTGTAATTCTGTGTGACAATGAGGTCGAGAGTCGACAATGGGAATCGCTCCTCAATTGCCGACCGCTGGTGGGGCGAGGGGAAGATATGCTCGATTTCTCGTCGGGAGCGGGCCGAGTGGCTCACTCCGCGAATGGGCGGGAGCCGACCACGAATGGAGCACACCCTCCAGCGGAGTGGAGACAACATTGTGGTGGAATTGGTGTTGAGAAAGACAAATGAACAGACAAGGAAAAGGGGGAGAGTCACAGATTAAATATCCAAAATATCCAAGCCGTCAGCTTACTGTCGGTCAAATTATTGTATATATTTCCAATGTTGGGGCGAAATGGCCCCGAACTTCCTATTTCCATTTAGATCAAATGTATATATCTGATCCTCGGCTGTAAGACAGTTCCACCAAACAAAATAAACCAGAGTACCTTAGATAATAACATCAATATACAGATATGAATATATAAAATCGTCCATGGGTAGTTGGATATGAAGAATTACACACTTGAGATTATATAGTTAATTAAAGTTCTCAAAAGAATAATTAGCGATTTACTACCTACAAAGATAGTTACATAACTAGTACTTTTTTGTTTTGTTTTTTTTTTTAAAAAAAACCACTATCATACAACCAAATACCTTTTAATTAAATTTTGATATAAAATACCTAGTCAAAGTTTAATTCTCGCTCTATACTACCTATGTAGGTGTTTACCGTAGTATCTCGATAGTCCTTCTCTTCCCTAAATATATATATCTCTCTGTTGATAGCACACAGCATCTATCATCGCATCTCTGAATCTTCATTAAAGAGGCATGTTTATGTACGTTTCCCTGATATCTCGCTGCAATATAAATAGCAAAGTACTCCTCAATTCGATTTCTCTATTCTCATATATGTATCCACCTGTTCAACATCGTAATGGAGTTTAGGGCCGTATCCTGCAGCGTGTTCGGATGGAATTCGCCCAATGGATGATTCAGCTTAATTTTACTGCCAATTATTTTCCTGAATCAGGGATAGGAAAAGGTCGGCTACCGTTGCATCACACCCAAATACTCGGGATATGCTCCCTTTCTTCCCCTGCCCGCTCATCCCACTTGCACGCCCTTCTCACCTCCGGCGCCAGACCACTCATACCGGCCCTCCAGTCTTCACAACGACCCGCACCCCCTTCGTATCCCATTTGGGCATTGGCCGCACCAGATCCATGATAAAGTCCACATCACTGCGGTCCGTCTCGAACAGCTCCAGCTTGTGACGACGGAACAGCGTCGCCAACGCCACATACATATCCATCAAGGCCAGATGCATGCCGATGCACACGCGGGAGCCCCGGCTGAAGGAGGTTAGATAGTACGACAGCCGGTGCTTACCATCGAAGCTCATCGGGTCCCCCAGCCACCGTTCTGGCTTGAACTCGTTCGGATCCGGGAAGATATCCGGGTTGATGTGAATGTGGTATGTGTCCATGCTGACGGTTGTACCCGCGGGAATCTGCTGCGCGGCGTACGTCAGGGTCCGATTGCGGTGCACCCGCGGCAGGCGCTGGACCGAGCCGAATGACAGTCGCAAGGCTAGGCAAGTAATGAGTACAGGGTGCTGAAACAGGGCAGAGGAAAGTCCGGGGTATTACTCACATTCGTTAATGACAGCCGACAGGAAGGGCAATTTCTCCAGTTGCGCCCAGGAGAGGATCTGGTCCGGGTTGGGCATCGCCTCCACCAGCTCAGAGACCAGCCGCTGCTCGATGGCGGGATTCCAGAGGATGTGGAAGGTGGCCACCGACAACGTCCACATTGTAGTTTCGATACCAGCCCCGCTGACACTCATGGCCTCCTGCGTTAGCCGATGGAAGGAGAGCTCTGCCGGGGGAAGCTTGGCCTCCAGAATGTCCGTGAAGATGGTGGGATGAGCGGCCGCCTTGGCCTCGACGTTATCGCCCGCCAGCACATCCTTGATCTGCCGCTGAATCGCCTGTTTACGCATCAGTCAGCTGTTATAGTCTGCGCAACGAGAGGGGCACCTACCACGCGATAGTCTAGGATGGGCTTGAAAGAGGGCACCAAGACCCCCATAATGGAATCCGGCACCCATTGGGTCATGCGCATGACCCAGTTGAAGTGGGTAGTGTAGTGCGCGGCGTAGACCCAGCTCATCAGGGCATGCGAGTAGGGCGACTGGAAGTCTGGGGCTGCGGAGAAGCGCGTCGAGCGCGCAAAGGCCATCTCCGACACCACGTCGGCCGTCAGCGTCCCCCACATATCGCACACATTGATAACCGCCCCAGAACCGGCATATTCACTCCCCAGCCGGTGCGAGATGCGTTCGATCACCTCTGTCAGCGTGTCCCCCAGTGAGCTGATGCGGGCACGCGAGAAGAAGGGCGCGATGGCTGCTCGGCGGATGCGGTGGTGCTCCGACTCGACCGTGCTGATGGTCGCCTCGGGCATACCGAACCGGTGCTTGTATTGGACCAGTTTATCGATGGGGTTGGTGGGCGATGCCATACTGTACACCTCGTTGTAGTAGTCCGGATCGTCGATGTGGACCTCGTTCGGGCCGACCCGCACGATGGGGCCGTGCTTCTCGTGCAACCGCTTGAGCTGGAAGACGAACTGGCCGCCGTGGCTCCCACTGACCAGATCATAGTATGCTTCGTACCAGCTCGACAGCGCTGCTAGCTTGGGTCCAGGGAATTTGGCCAGCGGACTGAGATAGAGCCGGTATACCACGAGGTAAAGGCCGCGGAGCAGCAATAAAACTGCCGCGCCGGCTACCACCACCGTGGACACCGACCATGTACTGGAAGGGATTGTGTTACTCATGTTTAACCCCTTAGAGGAGATGGTAAAACTTTGGGTGGCCGAATCTGGTGCTGGCTGCATAGACGTTTAACATAACCTGGCTGTCTGTCCGGTCCGGTCCTCATAGCTTTCTCTGTGTACTGGCCCGAGGCTGCGATTGGAAGAGAGCCTCGCCCTAAGGTTGACCGAGGGGGTAGTCAGCACTAGACCTAGATGAGACACTAATTGCGAGCCGTGAACCCTGATCCTGGATACGCACCATATCCGTCTTACTACAGGGCATGGCAGGGGCATTTGTAAGCTTTAGCAAGGTGCTAGCCTAGACTATCTAGATGGTGCCGGAAACATAGCGGGCACATAGCGGGTAAAATGTCCATGGGGCATTGCTGCAGGGTCAGCACCTGCAGAGTCAGCGTTATGTTGCAATGGGGGCGAGAGACGGCGTTTGACAATATTCAAAGGATATCACACCATGTAGATTTTGTCGGGAATATTTACCTCACTCCTATAATGATGGCTTTTGTGGACGCAGCTTGTGAAGATATAGGCAAGGATATAGATAAGGATATAGACACGAATATAACACCTATTGATAGTATCGCAAGACTCAAATAGGAGTTCTATATGGAATCCAAGTTCAAGTAATAGGATTAGGGTACTAATATTGGATCTAGTTAGCCGCTCTTTGTATAGATTCCTTTAGTTATTTAACAGCGGGTACTATGGGGGAGCACAGGCTATTCTACGGCCTCATCCCCATAAGCTAGGCAACACATCACGACATCCATGTCAAAACAATCCCTTTTGTGTAATGAATCTGACTGGGAACAGATCCTGTAAATTACTAGCGGTTGTATCCTATTGCACTAGCGCAGCCTCAACACTTTGGGGGCCCTCCGTAGGACTAACTATATTGGATTCTTATAGGTGAAGATTGCTATGCTTCGCCTCCCTTCTCTCATCTCGCAAAGTATTTCCCTACGTAAGAGTCCCACTCAAATCCTGCAATACTGTAGGCGGCATCAATGTGGCTGTATCTGCCCACTCTCGTCGGCTTGTACGAGACTCGCCTCAGCCGAGATCATTTCAGTCTGCTCGACTAAGGGAAAATATAAATAGAGTAGGACAATGGTTCCTACATGAGGCCATTCGCAATCAACCTCGGTTTCTATTTCCCGCCAGACTCATCTAGCGCACTAGCACGGCATGATGCTTGGTGCCGCGCTTCGTTCCACTCTGCTCCGAGCCTGTATGACGGTCTGGCTTATGGGGCAGATAGGTGGTGCATCTCCATCTGCATCCTCATCTGCATCCTCCCGGGCCGTGTCCACTAATGCCACCAATACCTGTAGGAAGCTGCCACAAGATACTGACTGGCCTAGCGCGCAAGACTGGGCCCAGCTTAATCAGACGGTGGGAGGGCGCTTGATTGCCACCGTGCCGGTTGCGCATGTCTGCCATGATCCCACCTATGATGCAACCGCCTGTGCTTGGTTTAAGGAGAACTGGCTGACGGTGGAGACTCAGTAAGTCGATCCCGCCTATCCATCTATTCCTGACTGACTCCAACAGCGTGTACTATCCGGCCGAAATTCTGAATCCCTACTTCCAAGGCCAGTACTGCGACCCTTTCACCCCCGAGGTCAAGCCTTGCACGCTGGGAAACTATGCCGTCTACTCAATCAATGTCACCGGTGTGTCTGACATCCAAGCTGGACTCGCCTTTGCCACTCGTCACGACATCCGGTTGACCATCAAGAACACGGGTCATGAGTAGGCTTCCCCACCCCCTCTCCACTCTTCATGCTGGCGATCCTTCCATGCTGACTGTAGTAGTTTGCTAGGCAAGTCTACTGGACGCGGGGCTCTCTCGCTATGGACGCACAATTTGAAAAACCTTGACTTCATTGACGCTTATGCGGGCGACAGTCCGTACACAGGATCGGCGGTGCGCATCGGGGCGGGCATCATGTTCAACGACGTCCTCCCGGTGGCAGCTGCGCGAGGAAAGCGCGTGGTGAGCGGGACGTGTGGTACTGTTGGAGCAGCCGGAGGCTATACGGCCGGCGGAGGACATGGCAGCCTGACTTCATTGTACGGGATGGCCGCAGACAGCGTGCTGGAATGGGAGGTGGTGACGGCGGCAGGCGAGCATCTGACCGTCACTCCCAAGCAGCACGCGGATCTGTACTGGGCCCTTAGTGGTGGTGGAGCAGGCACCTTCGCCGTCGTCGTCTCGATGACCACGCGCACGTACGATGACGGGCCCATGCAGGGTGCCGGCTTCACAGTCTCCAACAGCAACACGACCGCCTTTTGGAACACCGTCGACCTGTTCCACTCTAGTCTAGCCCCCGTAGTGGACACCGGGGTTACATTGACCTACTTTATCCTCGGCACAGAGCTAATTGTCTTCGCTGCCGTCATCCCAGGCAGCGAGCCGGCGCTGGTCACCAGCACTCTGGCCCCGATTGTGCACAGCCTGGCCCAGGCGGGGGTTACCGTCAACATCAGCTCCTCCAGCTTCCCCTCGTATTATGCCCTGTACGAGTCCTACTTCGTGCCCACAGAGGAGTCCACCCCCGTCGGCCAGATCACGGGTGGCCGCATCATTCCCCGGGAGCTGCTCGAGCCCGCAAGCCCAAGTCTCAGCAAGATCAGTGCCGCGCTGCAAGTCTTCACGGATGCGGGATACTACGTTGCATGTGCCGCTCTCAACGCCAACTCATCCCGAAAGGCGCCCTTCACCTCCAATGCCGTCTTCCCCGTTTGGCGCTCTGCACTGCTGACCTGTATCATGGTCCAGACGTGGGACTATTCCATCCCCTGGGATGAGAATCTCGAGCGCCAGGCTAACCTGACCAACATCTACATGCCGCAGCTCGAGGCCGCCACCCCGGGTGGGGGTGCTTACCTAAATGAGGCTAACTTCCAGGACCCAAACTGGCAGGAAGCCTTCTACGGAGATAACTACCCGCGTCTGGGGGTGGTCAAGCAGCGCTATGACCCGAACGAGCTGTTCTACGCCCAAACTGCGGTCGGTAGTGAGAAGTGGAAGGAGAACGGGGAGGGAAGGTTGTGTCGGGTGTAAGGGAGGGGCCGAATTGAGGATCATACCATTTCAGCCGGATGATGTACAGTGGGGCAGCATAAGCACTGTAGCTAATTTTACCCAATTGAATCACGATTACTTCCGGAATTTATTTAAATGCCGGTGCACATGGCCCATTAAGATCCAGGCCAATCCCTAGTGTATCCTCTAGGATCTAAGACATGGGTCGCAGCGGTTCGGATCGAGTTGAGCTTTGACAGAAATCTGGTACAACAATGTACTCCGTATAGTATAAAGATATACGGAGTAATATATAACCCTTTTAACCTTTTAACTGAAATGACACGAATCCGCTATATTACCACTTTGTCCACAGCGGGTGCAGACAAAGCTGACTAAACATAATATGCAACCTTGGAACTATTGAACCTTGGAACCTTTTAGAACCTTGGAGATGGTATCCATGGATGGAACACGCCACCTTGGCTGTCCGAGTATTTTCCGGGTTTTAATACCTGTATTTAAATTTCACCATACATCATACAACATACTACTCAAACCATGGGATTCGACAAACTTGGCCCCCAAAGAACAGTGGAAATTGCCTGCTCATTTCCCCTCATGTACGGAGTAGGTACCTATGTCGTAGTTTGGACAGGGATCGCTTACAACCAATCTAATAGGTTTTCGCAGACCGTTTACTTGCTATGGACTCTGATTGGGATAAGGAAAGGAAGAGAGGAATATCTTATGATGCTTCAGGCATTACAAAATAACGTCTTCAAATGTCGACATATTCAAAATATTCCCATAATAGATAATCTATGGATGACAGAGATAGGCACTGTGAGGCAGGGTACTCCGTACATGTTCTATCAATCCTACAGCTCATCAATAGCGCCATTAGGCGTTTCAGATAGGAGCGAGACTGTTGCGGCCTCTACCACGGGATCTCCGTGCCATCAATCACGTTAAAGAACTTGCCCGAGGTGGTCTCCCGAGTCGCGTTATCGATCTGCATCAGTTAGTCTGCATCCTTCATCCTTGAAGATAGGGGAAGGCATCACGTACCAGGCCCAAAATGGCATCGATACTCTGGCGCTGGGAGTTGGGGGCCTGGGGAAGGCCCATAGCGCGGGCACTCTTGTTGCCACTCTCCGTTTGCACAAGGCTGCCAGATGGTTAGCTGCTGACTGAAATCTCGTATCTGGATAGTGTCTCTGGTGGCTTACCCAGGATGCACGGCAAAGGCGATGAAACCTTTGTTCGCGCCGTGGATGGCACTGCACGGTCCACCGGAGTTAGCCGATTCTCTTCGTAGCCAGGGTAGGCTAAAGGCAGTATCTTACGTAGTGATCCAGTTCAAACCCGCCTTGGCGATTCCGTACGCGGGAGCGATGTAAGCCTTGTGGACCTCAAGTCTGCCAATCGAACCGGCAGCACTAGTAACCGACACCCACTTGGGGGCTTGGGACTTCTCCAGCAAAGGCTTAACGGCCTGGTACAGTACCAGGGGGCCGAGTGCATTCACGGTAAACACGTCGGTCACGATCTCGGAGCTCACCACGTCCAAGGGGATGATGCCCTTCTCGCCAGCTCCGCCGGCATTGGCCACCACCACATCGATGTGGTCGATGTCCGTGAGACCATTGATGGCCGCCGCCGGGTCAGCTGGGTTACTGCTCTCAATCTTGACTAGCTGCAAACGCGAGCCATCAGCCTTAGGCAAGGCCTCTAGCTCCTTGACATAGTCTGCGGTCGTGTCACGGACACTGCCGATCACAGTGTGCTGAGGCCGGAGCAGGAAGGTTTCCACCAAGGTCCGTCCAATACCTATCCTTCATTAGCTTGATCCTGATAAGGCTCTATGTAAGATTCACCTCGACTAGCGCCGGTAACGAGGACCACAGTGTTATCAGAAATAGTCATGGCGGGAAGATGGATGACAGAAGGATTCGGGTAGGAATCGTATTTGGTAGCGTTGCAATTGGATCAATAGGCTTGATGAATCGGATGGAGAGAGAATGAAAAGCTACATTCACGTTTGTAGCCGCCTCTAAATAGCCAGCTATGGGAGGTGCTGAGGGGTAGCAGGGCATATAGGCGATTAATAATGCTTATGTGCTCTTTCATGAATGCTTTGAAATCGAGACACTTGGATGACAATTGACAATGACATGAAATGGACCCCTGTATAGGGCTACGAGGGACTAGCGGAAAAGCTTGGTCACCGCTGAGGCTATGGATGCGAGTTTATGCATGTCAGATTCTCGATGCCGTCTTATTCTCACGACAAGCCCTAGACCAACCTAGTGTGAATCCTTCAATCATTCGTACCGTCAAGGCTCACGGCATGCTCCAATATGCTCTGTCGAATTGGAAATGCAGTGCTAATCTTTTGCACATGGTTTAGATGGTGCAACCACATTAGGGAATGATCTCAATACAACATATAGTAAATTCATAGACACCTCATCATTTCTGCTTGGAGAAATCATCCATTGAATCCTCATTCCAGACATGTCGCAGCGTGAACAATTTGAATTCAAGGCCCTGGATGGAATCATCCTTCGGGGCCACTTCTACCCAGCCTCGTTGCCTGGAAAGAGCCCAGCAGTGATCATGACTCCCGGTGTAAGAACCTCGTCTTGTCTACCCATAGTTCGTCTATCTCTGACCAGATGATGTAGTTCAACACCACCCGCGATGTATTCCTCCCTAACATCGCGCACTCGTTCCAAACCAGCGGCATCTCATGTCTGGTCTACGATCCGCGGACTATTGGGTCCAGCGATGGCCAGCCACGCAACAACATCAATCCCTCGCTGCAAATCTCTGACTACCATGATGCTCTCACATTCCTCAAGTCTGATCCCCGCGTCGACTCCCAGAAAATCATCTACTGGGGCTTCTCGTTTGCCGGAGCCGTTGCACTATGTGCCGCGGCGCTGGACAAACGTGCCAAAGCGGTGATTGCCATCAATCCGCTCACGGTCTGGGATCTGCCAGCGAACAAGCGGGCCAAGGTCCTGGCCAAGGCAATGCAGGATCGCGAGTCGCAGGTGGCAGGCAACGAGGCCTTTCGGCTGCCGATGCTGACGGAGACAGGGGAGAATCCGGCCGGGTTCGGCGCGGGTGGCGTTGGGGAAGAGGAGGTGAAATTGGTAAAGGAAGCCAAAGAGAAGATTGTGGGGTTCGAAGATACTACGACTTTACAAACCTACTATCATATCGTGAGTTGGAGTCCGTTTGAAGTGGTGCGGTTGATGGGGAAGACTGCGGTACTCCTCATCAGTGCAGCGGAGGATCGTATCTCGCCGGCCGAGCGGCAAAAGGAGGCGTATCTAGAAGCTTTACAGCTAGAGGATGGTGGCAAATGTGGGGCGCGGGATCTATTTGTCGTCGAGGGTAGAGGGCACATGGACATCTTGGATGGCGAGAGTTTGGCGGAGGCCATGGTAAAGCAGGTAGAGTTTGTACGAAAGGTGATTAGTTGAATCCTAAGTCGCCTACATTAGGAATGATAGACTCTGAATTGAATAACTATTTTACTGGATTCATAATCCTCCACGCTTGGCTTCTTGTGAGTAGTGAGAGCAAGACTCGTATCAGCGTCTCTGCCGCCAGCTACACCCCTAGTATCCTATACAAAGTACCTCCGAGGCCGTCACGCAATCCGAGCTGCTAGATGTCGGAGATTGGCAATCTCTGCGACATCTGCAAGGTAATGCTGCATCCCGCTAATGAGCTCTCGCTGACAGGACCATTGTACCGAAAGTGATAATGCAGCACTAGTGCTGTAGGATATAATCACTAGTAATTTTGAGGACCTATTAGATTTTTCAGATAAAACACATGATTTTCATGTGGGTGTTATAATATATTATGTTGATCCAAATGTTATTGTCCTTCCTCTTTTGTACAGTGATGTAACATACTCCGGCCGGGCAGTGTGATACGAGGTTGAAGAAATCAATTGAAGCCTTCAGTCCGGCTGACGGAGGCTTCGAATCCATGCCGTATCTGCAACCCAGGGAGCAGGGATCTTGATAACGCAATAGTCTAGAGAGCTAGAGAAGAACGTGGCAAAATAGACAGGGATTGTAGATTTGTCCGTCGTAGATGCCAACTGTTCTTGATATTCAGCTGTCACCCTTATATATAAAATGCAGCTGACACTCTGCGTAGTAGAGCATTTCATAGATCGTTTGAGCAACATAGACTACCCTTGAATTTTCTGTTTAATTCAATATAATGATTGACTCAGGATCCGGGAGCCAGCTGCTCTCGTTTGCGCCATCCGATAGTCAGATCGATGTTCATAGCAATGAACACACCAATGGTCATGCCAATGGGCACACCAATGGCCATACAGCTGGAGAGACTGTACCCACGGGGGTGTCCCAATCCCCCATAGCCATTGTGGGCCTAGCATGTCGTCTACCAGGCCATGTTCACACTCCCAAAGATCTCTGGGATCTCATGGCCCGCGGGGGTGTGGCAGAGACGAAGCCGCCTAGCACCCGATTCAACCTGGATGGGCATTACGACGGATCCAAGAAGCCATTCACCATGAAGACGCCAGGAGCGATGTTCCTCGAGGATGTCGACCCAGCTGACTTCGACGCCCAGTTCTTCAACATCAACCACATGGACGCTAGCTCAATGGATCCCCAGCAACGGATTCTCATGGAGGTGGCATATGAATGCCTGGAGAATGCCGGTATCCCCGTGGAGAGCCTTGGGGGCAAACGGATTGGATGCCTTGTGGGAGCGAGTGCCGTGGGTAAGTGGTCCATTCCCGTATGTTAAAGCGGCATGACTGACCAGCGTGAAGACTACCATGACATGACCTGTCGAGACCCTGAGGACCGCACCGAGTCCCCCACGATGGGTACCGGTCGTGCACTGCTCAGTAACCGCATCAGCCACTACCTCAACGCTCATGGCCCGAGTATGACCATCGATACGGCATGCTCGAGCACCCTGATCGCCCTAGACATGGCCTGTCTCTACCTCTCCGCCAACCAGTGCGACGGCATTCTTGTTGGGGGTGTGAACATGTATCTTAGCCCCGAGAGAAACCAAGACATGGGTGCCATGCGTCCCACTGCCTCTGCGACGGGCAAATGCCATACATTCGATGCCAACGCCGACGGGTATGTGGCGGCGGAGGCGATCAACGCCGTCTTCCTCAAACGCCTGGACGATGCGGTTCGGGACCGTGACCCAATCCGGGCGGTCATCCGCGGCACAGCCACCAACAGTGCGGGCAGGACCCCCGGCATCGCCATGCCGAACGGCAAGGCACAGGCGGCCGCCATCCGCATGGCCTACGCCAACGCGGGCATCCCAGAGGCCGAGTTGTCACAGACCGGTTACCTCGAATGCCACGGGACGGGCACGCTGGTCGGCGACCCAATTGAGGTGGATGGTGCCGCATCAGTGTTTGCGGAGAGCAAGTCCGCCGCTCAGCCGCTCATCATTGGGTCCGTCAAGAGTAACATCGGGCACTCCGAAGCCGCAGCTGGGCTTTCTGGCCTGATTAAAGCCGTGCTCGCCGTCGAGCAGGGTATAATCCCCGGAACTGCTACCTTTATTACACCTAATCCTAAGATCGACTTCGAGAAGAACCGGGTCCGCGCGTCGCGCAACGCCCTGGCCTGGCCTGCCAACACGAAGAAGCGCGCGAGCATCAATTCCTTCGGGTTTGGCGGAGCCAATGGCCACGCCATTGTCGAGGCGCCAGAGTACCTCCTTGGCGACCGCATCCCCAAATACAAGTCCACCTTCGTCAACGGGCAGGGCATCAGCGAGGATTTCTTCGACGATAGCGACGATGAAGATTCCGTTGAAGACTTGGGGGCCTTGAGCCCATCGCTCACCAAGCCGAAGGTGATTGTCTTGTCCGCTGAGGACGAAAATTCCCTCAAGGCCTCCATCAAGCGCTTGTCGTCGCACATCCTCAACCCGGGCGTTCGGGTTAACTTGGAGGATCTGGCGTTCACCCTCTCTGAGCGTCGAAGCAAACTCTATCACCGTGCCTACAGTTTGCAGACAGACACTCAAATCACATCGGACGCGTTCCAACTCGCAAAACCCTTGGGGCAGGACCTCCGCATCGGCTTCATCTTCACTGGGCAAGGCGCTCAGTGGCCCGCGATGGGAAAGCAGCTCCTGGAGGCCTTCCCCCTCGCACGCAGTGTCGTCGAGAGTCTGGACACCGTTCTGCAGTCACTCCCGGAGCCGCCCTCCTGGTCCTTGGTGTCGGAATTAACCGAGGACCGCGATTCAGCACACCTCCGCGACCCGGAGTTCTCCCAACCGCTAGTCACGGCGTTACAGCTAGCTCTTCTAGCCGTACTATCGCAGTGGGGTATTCGACCGGCACGAGTAGTGGGTCATTCTTCGGGAGAGATTGCGGCGGCAGTGGCAGCCGGCTATCTGACGTCCGAGACGGCCATCAAGGTGGCTTTCTTCCGCGGCCAGGCAGGGAAGCAGCTGCCCCCTCAGCAGGCAGTCGGTATGCTCGCGGTGGGCGTCAGCGCCAGTCAGATTGAGGCTTTCATCGATCACGACGATGACCCGGTCCAGATTGCCTGCTTCAACAGCCCGCGCAGTCTCACTGTCTCGGGGACGGTGGCTGCCTTGGAACGGTTGCGAGACCGGCTACAGGCGGAAAATCACTTTGCCCGTCTACTGCAGGTCAACTATGCCTATCATTCCAAGTACATGAGCAGCATCGGCAAGAGGTATCTGGAGATGCTGAACGCTCATGGTATCGAGCCATCACAGACGAAGAGCACGGATGCGGCCATGTTCTCCTCGGTGACCGGTACGCTGCTGGAGCGCCCCGTCGACGCGGCATACTGGCTAGAAAACATGGTGTCGCAGGTCCGATTCGATCAGGCAGCCTCCGAGATGTTGAAGGGTAAAGACGGAGTCAACTTCCTGGTCGAAATTGGCCCGTCGAATGCGCTGAAAGGACCGGTGGCCCAGATCATCGACGCCATCGCGTCCAGCATTGGCGGGCCTCCCATCTACACCTCCGCCGCTCAGCGAGGCACTGAGACACTGCAAGCCTTGTATCACACTGCTGGACGGCTCTTTACGGCGGGTGGCACCGTCGACCTTGCCCGAGTGAACGAGTACAGCCTCCAGGACCCGCCATCTACCCTGGTCGACCTTCCCAATTACGTGTGGAATCATTCCAAGAAGTACTGGCATGAGAGCCCGGCGAGTAAGGACTGGCGCGCACGGCCCTTCCTCAAACATGATCTGCTCGGAACCAAAAACCTGGGCACGCCGTGGCAGGCCCCGACGTGGAGAAATACCCTACGCCTCAACGACCACCCGTGGCTCAAGGACCATCGGATCGGTGATCAAGTCGTGTTTCCCGGTGCAGGCTATGTTGCAATGGCCATGGAGGCAATCTACCAAACTATGTGCCTAACGGAGTGGACTGACGGGGTGCCCGCGCGGTACAGATTCCGCCTCCGTGATATGAAGTTCTTCCGTGCCCTGGTCTTGGATACCTCCTACGACTCCAAGGTCATCCTAAACCTCACGCCCCAAAAGTCATGGTATGAGTATAAGGTCTCTTCCCGGGTGGAGGAGATCATCCACGACCATGCTTCCGGATTCATTCGCATCGAGACAGATTTCTTGGACACCCCAGCCCCGGCCGGAGCGTTGGAACCTCTAAAGGCGCCCGTGTCTGCCCGTGCCTGGTACAAGGCGATGCGGGAGGCCGGGTTCAACTTCGGACCCTCGTTCCAGAAGCATATTTCCATGGAGTATCAGGCCGGTCAGCAGTCTGGCCGCTCGACAGTCTCGCTGGAGGCGCCCGACTCAGCTTGGCCACAGTCTAGCTACGCGATTCACCCGGCCTGTATGGACGGATGCTTTCAGACGGTGCTGTCATCGGCCTGGAAGGGCGACCGAAGCGCCGTCGATGCGGCCCTGGTCCCTCTCTCAATTGACAGCTTGGTGATCCCCTGGAACTCCAATCTTCCGGTTGAGGCATTTGCCGTTGCGAAGTCCGAATTCACTGGCATCGGGAGACCCGACGTGGCAAAGAACTACTCGGCATCCACAGCAGTGTTCCATCCGGTGGATGGCAACCTGCTGCTCGAGATGAAGGGCCTACGGTACACGGAGCTCGACAGCTCCAGCCCGGAGACCCAACTAACCCATTCGTATGGGCTAGTGAAGTGGGCCCCGGATGTGTCGTTACTCTCTGAAACCGGATTCCACCAGTTGGTGGCTGACCTCAGCGCAGAGGGAGAGGTGGCCCAGGGGCTGATTGACACAATTGCGCATAAGCGTCCAGGTTTGACTGTTTTGGAGGTTGATCTGGACTCGGAGGCGCCCGCCAGCAGTCTCTGGCTGGACAGGGCGGACACCGTGACCCGGGCCGCATGCTCGCAGTATCAATTCGCGTCCAGCGATCCCAACCGGACTGTTGCCATCCAGAACACATATCCCTCCGCAACGAATGCCGAGTTCACGGTATCGAGCTTCGCCACGACTGAGATCCCAGTGAGTCAGCAGTTCGACCTTGCCGTCCTTAAGCTGCCCGCTCAACCTGGTCCATGGTTGGAGCAGGCCCTAGCAAACCTGCGCAATAGTCTGACGGAGACTGGGCTTGGACTGATTGTCCATGCGGACGAAAGGTCGCGGCTGGACGTTCACGCGGCGACTCAGGCGTCCGAGTGGGCCCGGGTGTGGTCCGCTGGGGCAGTCACTATAGTCCAGGTCGCTCGCCCGGCGGAGTCAGACCACCGCGAAGTCTACCGCGTTCGATTCCAGGATGGCGACAGCGCCCTGGGTGGGCTCATTGATGCAGCCCTGTCCCAAGCGGGCGGGTGGAAGAGCATCCCCGTGTGGGAGCCGGAGCAGGTGCCGGCCCGGAGCAAAGTCCTGGTGCTAGACGAGCTAGAGAAGCCCGTCATGTCCAAGCTGAATGACCGGCAATGGGCGATGCTGCAGCTCCTCATACAAAACCAATGCGACCTGCTTTGGGTCACCTCGGGGGCCCAAATGGAGGTCACTCAACCCACCCAGGCGGCAATCATTGGCTTCCTCCGCGTACTCCGAAACGAGGAGCCCCTGCTGCGGCTAATTTCCCTGGATGTCGAGTCCCCGACAGCAAAGGATCCGACGGTGGGTGCCATTGACCGCTGCCTGCGCATCCTGACTGCGGCTGAAGGCCCTCGGACGCACATCGACAGCGAGTATGTTGAGCGTGGCGGTATTATTCACGTCAGTCGGGTTCTACCGGACGCGACGGTCAACGAGGCCCAGAAGGAAGAGGCCACGGGTCGGCCGGTGCAGACGGTGGAACTTCACGCAGCCCCCAACTGTATTCGACTGAGGGCTGAGCGGATTGGCAATATCGACGCCGTGCGGTACAACGAGGTGAGCTCCACGCCTCTGCCCCTGGAGGCAAACCGCGTTGAAGTTGAGATCTATGCGTCTGGAGTCAACTTCAAAGAGGTGGCTGTAACCGTGGGTATCGTCCCCGATAATGAACATCTACTGGGTGGAGAGGGAGCAGGCATCATCACCCGCGTGGCGCCAGATGTAACCGACTTCAAGCCGGGGCAGCGCGTGGCCTTCTTCCAGAAAGGATCGTTTGCCAACCGCATCATCACCACGACCCAGCGAGTGTACCCCATTCCTGACAGCATGAGCTTCGAGGAAGCCTCCACGATACCCTGCGTTTTCATGACCTCGATGTATGGTTTGTACCGGCTAGCACATCTGAAGAAGGGGGACCGCGTACTGATCCACTCGGCCACCGGAGGAGTGGGCCTTTCGGCCATCCAGCTCTCCCAGTACAAGGGTGCCGAGGTAAGCCTGATTTCCCCTTTCCCATGATACTGACGGACTACTAACCATGGCATAGGTTTACGCCACCGCGGGAACCCCGGAGAAGCGAGACTTCTTGAAGACCCAGTTTGGCATCCCCGAGGAACGAATCTTCTCGTCGCGCACGAAGGCCTTCGCAGAGCAGATTCTAGCCCATACGGGCGGCAAGGGCGTGGATGTAATCCTGAACTCGCTGACCGGCGACTTGCTAGACGAGTCGTGGCGCATCATTGCGGACGGCGGAACCATGGTCGAGATCGGCAAGAAGGATATCCTGGATCGAAACAGCCTTGCCATGGAACCGTTCAATCGCAATGCCTCGTTCCGAGCCCTGGACCTGTCGCATAAAGAGATCACAGACGAAACGATCGCGAGGTAAGCTCGGTTCTTGATGCCTTTGTCCACCTACGAAACATGAAACTAATCTCCCTACAGCCTGTTGGCCGACATTTTCACACTGATGCAGGGCGGACACCTCAGCCCCATCACCCCAATGCACATCTTCTCCTTCAGTGACATCCCGGCGGCATTCCGTCTGTTACGCAGCGGAAAGCACATTGGCAAGCTGGTCATCAGCGATGGGCCCAACGCGAAGGTAGAAGTGCCCGTGCGTCCGGCCCCACGGCGCATGAGACTGTCCCCCGATAATAGTTACCTGATCGTGGGCGGTCTCCGAGGACTGTGCTCCAGCCTGGCCATCTACCTGGCACAGAACGGGGCCAAGCATCTGTCGGTAATAACCCGGAGCGGTCACGAGGACGAGCAGTCCCAGAAGATTGTTCGAGACCTCCACGCCCTAGGCTGTCAGGTCGATCTGCTCCGCGGGGACGTCTCCAACCTGAGCCACGTCCGCTCGGCATTTGCTGCCACGCGGGTTCCCATCGGGGGCATTGTGCAGGGCGCCATGGTGCTCCGCGATCGCACCTTCGCAGGCATGAGCCTCGATGATTACCACACGGCACTTGAGTGCAAGGTGGCCGGCACATGGAATCTGCATCAGGTCGCACTCGAGCAGGGCCTGAGTCTGGACTTCTTCACCATGCTGTCCAGCGTCTCCGGTCTCTGCGGAAGCAAAGGACAAGCCAACTATGCGGCGGGAAACACTTTCCTAGATGCCTTTGCTTCCTACCGACAACGACTAGGCCTAGCTGCCTGTTCCATCAATCTAGGAGTCATCCAGGATGTCGGATATATGGCGGAGCGCGACGATCTGCAGGACCGCTACGACGCGGCGCTGTGGCACGCCATCAACGAGCGACTCCTGCGCCGGATCTTCGGCTTCTCCATCCTGCAGCAGGACACCACCCCTATCAACAAGACCAGCAGCGCCAACCTGGTGACTGGAATCCAAGTCCCGCAGCCTGCAGACTCATTCCTGCTCCGTGACGCGCGCTTCGCTGGCTTGCATCTGCAACAGAGCGGGCAGCAAACCCAGACGCTTTCCGACTCGAAGGACATCCAAGCCATCTTCGTTGTCCTACGGTCCAAGGCCGAGCCAGCTGCCGTCCTCGAAGTCACCGTCGATGTGCTGAACCGCTACCTGATGACAAGTCTGCGCTTGCCGGAAGCGTTGGACGCTGCGCGTCCGCTGTCCACGTATGGAATTGACTCCCTAGCGGCAGTGGAGTTCCGTAATTGGTTGCGCATCGAGCTGGGTGTGGATCTGAGCACGCTGGAGATTGTCAATGCGCCGTCGTTGGTGTCGATCTGCGAGAAGGTGATTTCGAAGATCCCCAATGCTTAGGCGGTGCGGGGATCGGTTAGATTCTTAGAAGACAATAGGAATACTTCATCTTTGTTCAGTTGGGCAAATCAGCTGTAATCGCGCATAGTTTGTAGGAGTTGCATGGGGTATGAAAGAAGGAAAGAAGCTATCGGTCAAAATCTATAACGTTGTGCAAACTACTAGTACCATGGGATAAATGGCGAAATTCAATGAAACCCAACCAACCAGATCTGGAAAAGATGAAGTAGCCAAATGGTCGAGTAGACTGGACTTCTTTTATTTGCTCCTAAAATGAGTTGGGCGAACTTCAGGAAACTGTTCAGATGAAATGCAGCAAATGCGGTGTGCTAAGATTAGAGAGCAGAGTCCGATAGACGATCGAAAAGAGCGCTCGTTTGGTTATTCCGAAACAACGAGCCGCCTGGTAATGGGAGAGTCCAATTTTTCAAGCCATTGGATAAGTTGGGATCTGTCCCTGCGGAATAAATAACCTTGGAATGTTAGACCGCTTAAACCTCACTTACCACTCACTCGAGGTTGTGTTTCATGAATATATCTACCAGCACCTCCTCGCTGCTCAGTCGTCAGGACTTCAGGTAATTAACCCCAGATGAATGGAAATATCTCGTCGCAGTACAACATAGCCTGGCCCCTTCCGATGGGACAGGGGGTAAAAAATGCGAAAAAAAAGAGAGCACCGAGTGTGGATCGAACACACGACAACCTGATTTGCAACTGGGATACTGTTAGTGGAATGAAGGATACAAGACTGGAGAACAGGGAGGCTTACTCAGGCATTCTACCACTGAATTACCGGTGCAGCAACCCTAAACCGCTAGGCTACAGGGGCTGGTTTATTTTCATTTGGAGATTTGGACGTATATGACATCCTAAAGCCCGAAATCGGAGCTGTAATCTAAAATAATGACACAGTTGATTCCAGCCTTGCTCGTGTGGGCCGTATAACAACTGAAATTTATATCTGAGGGTGGGCTGAGGTTGGGTGTGATGGGCTTGGAATTGCTGACTTTGATTCATTGTCGAAGCTCAGTAGTGAGGTAATCAGTCAAGATACTATATTCATTCATCTTCCCTCTATACCTGGGGGATGTTTTTATTGTAGGAAGCTAAATGCAACGAGTTTGGGCTTGTGTGCATATGGTGTACAGTTGGTGGTTGGTAGTATTAGTTCTAGGATGTGAGGGAGAACTTGAATGTTACTATTGACTGTACATATCCTATGGATGAGTTGTAGCACTTGCGAGCCGCTAATGACCGTGGATGTTAGTCAATCTTGCATCATATCTTGTAGCTAAGGCTCGCGTTATAGTGGGTGCGTTGCTGGTGAATATAAGACCGCAGCAGAAGGGGACGGGGGGGCTCGTTTGTGTGGACCACTCGTATGTGAAATACGTTACGTTAAATTGTATAGAATGTTTAGTCAGCTTTATCCGCATAGATTGTTTAAAAAGCGGATTCATGTTATTTCTAATAGTTAGAGCAATATATATCTTTCATATTCAATATATTGTTATTCACCCAGATTTCTATCACAATGTATTAAATATGAAAGATATATATTGCTCTAACTATTAGAAATAACATGAATCCGCTTTTAAATAATCTGTGCGGACAAAGCTGACTAAACATTCTATGCAATTTGTATGGGTCACGCCATCATGGTGGCTTCTCAACATCCGGTATCATCCCATGTATGGAGCCTCGGTTTTTGACATTATCTATTGCGAATTTCAGTCGTTGCCACTTCCAAAATGGATCTGGCTCTCCCGATAAGCTAATAGAGATTTCCTAGAGAGTGAGATTATCTCCAAACTTGGCCTAGAGCCCATGTCGCTTTGGGATTGTGTCTCAGTTTGCATCGCATGAATCGGAATACAACTCCCAACATGCTCTAGCAACAGGATAATTGCGCAGCCCCTTCGTGGCGTGATCCCATAATTTAATGGATGACCCGAATAAGTCCATCAATTTGTATTCTGGTGCGCGCATGTCTGCATATCTCGAAGTAGGCAACGCACTTCATACTGGTAGTTTGCTTGCTACATTGCTGACTGCGTGACAGCGCATAAACCTAGTATCAGCCACAGGGAGGCCCTGTTTATTAATAATTTCTGCTTTAAACATAAATATGATCTCACAATATTCTTTTGGATGCCTTTTCTCGAAGTTTCGCCTGAAGTCTTTGTACAAGGAGTGGAATAAAAGTCATTTGAGCATCCATAATGGCGGCACTGGTCACTACAGCTCCTGCTCTTCCTACCCTTGGCAAAGCCCTACAGATTCAAGATCTCCGCAGGGGCTGTGTGTTCAAGCATCAGAATGGCATCAGAATATTCGGCTTTTTCGGTGAAAGGGAAGGGATCAGTGTGTCAGGCTGTAAGATAAGGTGTATGATTAGTGGGGGCCAGAGTGAAAGAATGGGGGTGGGGACAAGTGCAAAATAGAGGATTTGTAGGAAGGGAGAAGGAGGCAAGAGGTCGAAAGGGTGACAAATTTAGAAGCTATGATAGGATTAAAATTGTGGGTTTGCGTGAAATATATTGCAATGTACGTATGCCTGCAGACGATCCCAGTACTTCTCTCAAGAAAGACTTCCGAAAACGTTGTTGAGCAGTAGTGCCGCCACGCTCCGTCGGACGTCCTAATTGTGCTGACTCTAGATTGCGTAGTTGGAAAAAATGAACCATCTGACTATTTGGGACCAAAGCCGAAGATTTCTCAGTTAAAGAGAGTTCATGATTAGCTGTTTTAGTACAAAAACATCTAGAATCTGAAGAAAAAATTGTGTCTCCCCCTTATCTCTCGCTTTACATGCCATGTCCCTAGGGCTCGATTCCGGCACATCTTCAGATGTTCAGTCATCGTATACCCTGGCAAACGTGACCGATTTATCTTCATGCGACGATTGGACAAGAGCCACCAGCCCCAGAGAAAGGAAGAGGGTGCAGAATCGAATTGCCCAGAGGAGCTACCGTTAGTCATTCTATAAGCTAGTGCTAGACTTGTTAATGATTGGTCCAAGGTCATCGCATGAAGGCATGTCTTGAAGAGCTCCAAGCTAAATTAGCCATACACGAGGAGAAAGCAAATTCCCAGACAAGCACGACCGACAGTTACTTGGCCAGCGAGTCTTTACAAGCTTCTCATTCTGTCGACCAAGATCGTGTCCCTTTCACGCTCAATCGGATTTCAGAATCACATACAGAAGGGCCTAAGCAGCCGTTAAGACCAAAATCTCCAACCGGCCAGAT
Source organism: Penicillium sclerotigenum (assembly GCA_928213465.1). Lineage (NCBI taxonomy): Eukaryota > Fungi > Ascomycota > Eurotiomycetes > Eurotiales > Aspergillaceae > Penicillium > Penicillium sclerotigenum. The sequence goes on along the minus strand of CAKMRK010000675.1, from coordinate 155,208 downwards.
GTCAGATGAAATATTGGGCGACGAAGGAATTGTTGGCCTTCAACAAAATCCAATGAGTAGGTTTACTCTAAGCCTGGGTACGTAATGATTCATGCTCATTTTTTTTTTATTAGATTGCCCATCAAGAGCAAGAATGTCATCACAAGAAGCTATCTTTCGGAATCTATTCGAGCTTCACGCGCAATTCTCCAACAAACTGAATGATATTCAACAGGACAGACCGGAATTTATTCAACAACACGAGGCGGGAAATGGGATTTCAAGAGGTAATTTATATTTTTTGTGCTGTCCTTGACCATCCTAATCTCATCCTAGAATTTTCTGAGATGGTCCAAGATGCGGCCTCGGGTTATCAGCAAGTGGTAATCCCGAAGTTCAATGAATACACGGATTTTGGCTCCTGGAGATCTGATCACGAGTCGGGGATGCGATGCGAATCCGTAACGGACTCCGAGGCCCAGAAAAAGTGTTCAGAAAACTCACACATCAGAGATACCGGGGCATCTAAGAATTCACTTCCTGGATACCGGAATTCCATGGATGAACGTCTCGACTCTCTTCTCGAGCGTGCGGAACATGCTGGATTTGAGAACTTTGATTCCCTAGTGACAGCTTACTACAGCTCAAACTTCTCCGAGTCCTCACCACTGTTTATTGAACAATCATTGAGTCGCGAACGGCGCCTACCTCGAGTCCTATGGGAATTATATCGATCCTCCGCTCAATGGGCCGCCAGGGAGCGAGAAGGCTTTAACGAAGAAATCACCAAGATTTCAGAGTCAATCCTCATAATGGAGAGCTGCAGTGCTCATAGTGCACTTGTTTGTAAGCTTGGACCTCTTATGGTCAATTTGCACAAGGGACCTACAGATATCATACCCCAGTGTATCATTGAAATGAAGAGAATTGACAAGACCAAATGTGGGACGAAATACTCGCTTCCAGGGCAAAGAAAAGTACTTGTACTTTTTGCCATTTCCTTCGACCATAAGGAGCTCTTAGTCTTGCTTGTTACCGACTTTTCCCGCATGACGAAGTCCCAGGGAGCTCACTAAGAAGACAAGAACCATGCCTCCAAATATTGTCCAATACGCAGCACGGTATCCCTCGAGAAGCTGACTGCCCGTTTGAGAAGATGTACTTGTATCGTTTGCCGAGCCATCATCATGAGCGGTAATGGAAGCGGCAATGACGGCAGTGACCGCCAGTCCAACAGAGTTACCTAGCTGGGAGATAGTATTGAAGACACTCCCAGCCAGAGCCATTGATTCAGCAGGGAATGCCCGAGAAATGATCAAACTAGAAACAGTCCATAGCACTAGGCAAACGATAAGTCAGCATTTGCATCGTTTTTATCAAACATATAAGTTGAGGAAGTTACTCACCATCGCCGTTGATTGGACTTAACGTCATAGCAACAAAAGCTGCAGCCCAATAGGTCCACTTGGGGGAGGCGACCGCCATTAAGATAGGTGAAATCGCGGTCATGAGTGCACTCACCCCCAGCAGCAGGTTTACATTCACTCTTGACACCAGATGAGCGGTGACTATATTGGTGACCACGCCAACTACAGCCATGGGCAAGAAGCGAATGGAAGCCTGGAGAGCCGATATATCCTGGACGTCCTGAAAGAAAAGGGTTGATATGTACTGGAAAGAGTTGAACCCGGCCCATGTGAAGAACATGGCCACGCAGATGAATAAAAACGGCAGATTTCCCCATAAAGCATTCGGAATCAAGGCTGGCCGGTTGTGCTTTACCTGCCATTTCATCCAAAGCGAGAAGATAGGAAGGAGCAAAATAGAGATAATGAGCAGCACGATGTATTGGGGCTCAGACATGTTCCTGTAGGTATATGTGATCATCCTACCAAAGTGTTAGCAAAATCTGGACAAGGGATTGATTCAAGGTTCAAGAATGACTGACGCAAGTACATAGGATAAGAGTCCAAATGCCAACGCGAGAATGGCTACGCCAACCCAATCAATATTGTAAGCGAGCTTATGCCATGTAGCCCGGCATAGCTTCATCGAATCCGTGTCCGACGGAAGAATCAAGATGGACCCGACAAACAATACGGCATCGATAATGGCAGTAATGTAAAATCCCCATCTCCAGCCGATGGTGTTGGTGAAAACACCACCCAGAATGAGTCCTAACGCATAGCCTAGTGGTTGTCCCATCCCTGTTGATGCAAAGGCAATGTTCCTTTTACGTCCAGGTGGGAAGGACGCAGTCACTAGCGACATAGATGTCGGGAGACACATAGCTATAAAGATTCCAAGCAGAGCACGAAAAATGATGAATTGGTTACCCGTGCGGGCAAGTCCACATGCAAGGATCAGAGGACACGAGAAACCGCTCCCGATCAGCCACATTCTCTTAGAGCCAACCACATCCGCGACAGAGCCGAATGCTAGCAAGGTGCATCCTGCAGATAAAGCGTACACCGATGCCGGCCAAAAGATCAGATCGCGGTCGAGGTTGATGTCGGTTGAGATACGAGGAAGTGCGGTGGTCAGAATTCCAGTCCCCGAGACACTGATAAAAGTGACACCAGTTATTATGGTGATAATCAAGAGCGACTCCCAAGCCGACTTGCCATCTTTCTCCAAGGACTCCACAGATAGAATGTTCCCGTCTAGCTTTGGCGACTCTCTTTCCGTTCCAACAACTTCCTTATTACTTTCCCCATCGTACGATTTCGCCAACGGCGGCGCTGCTGTTGTCACCTCTACCACGGTTGTCATGGCGGTAGAAGCAGCTTTATCTCACGGTGTAAAGGATGTGAAAGAAACTGTTTAGGGGATCCGGTGAGAACAACAGCTAGACCACCTAGTCCTCCAAATAGGGCGGAAGAATTTCAAGATAAAAAGGAACACAAAATCGCGTACACCCCAGCTACCATCCTGGACACGTGCATCTTCTTAATAAGCGGGAGGACCTCTTTTATCCTAGTAATATGCAAATATGCAACCCCTGTAAGCCCCTATCTACGCTCTCTCCCCACCAATAAGAAAGAAGATAAGCCAGCGTATCTCGTAGGTTCTTGATGACTACTAATACGACCCATGGACCTAATAGGCTTATCAGAAAGGTATGCTCTCATCTCATCTCAAAAAACAAATCAAATACAAATCAAATCAAATTGACCTAAAGTCGAGATTAACTAACTGACTGCTTAGTAAGTCAATCAGAACCCACCATAATTAAGTTACGTGGAGATCATCCGCTAATCAGTGAGCATATCCACCAGCCCCGAAGCCACTACTCCTCGGGGAATTAGTCATTTCGGGGTTTCTGACTGGGAATAGGATGAGTAAAGTGGCCACACACGTAAAGCACCAGATTTTCTATCCTGGTAAAGTCCAATCCCGATCTAAGGAAATTGGAGGAATGCGACAGTCATGGTAACGTGTGCCTTTTGCTTAGTACAAATGATCACCTATCACCATCATAGTTCTGTAATAGGAGGGCATAGTTAATGTCATTTTTAGTATTATGGGGATTTTTTTCCAACAAACACTGTCATTCTAGGTGGCATAGGCAGGTAATATTCAATATGTTCAAATCCCACTACGTGCTATAAGAGCCAAAACATCCTGTACCACCCAGCCTCGAGTCTTAAATACACAAAACAGAAAAAGACCTTCCGATTTCCAGTCACTCCAATTTCGTTTAGCTGAACATGGCTGAGATCTACTCAGTGGCCGAACTTCTCAAAAAACATGCGGAGACGCGAGGGCAACAGATAGCCTTTTCTGCACCTGGCGATCACCATGTCACCTACAACGAACTTGCTACCCGGACGCGCCAAATAGCAGTCAACCTGATAGGTGGAGGGGTCACACGGGGAAGCCGGGTGGCCGTCGTCCTTGGGAGCTGCATTGAAGCGATCGAGAGCATTTTCGCCATCACACGTGCTGCTGCGATCGGCGTCCCTCTGGATCCGCGCGCATCCCAGGCAGAACTAGCCAGGATCTTGAAAAACAGCGAGGCTCGTGTTGTCATTACGGACAGTCACCGTTATGATAGGGTTTGTGCTGCGATTTCTGCTAGGAAGGCAAAGATCAACACGAAAATCACTATTGTCGTGGTCAGCAAAGGACATCTCTTGGAAAATCCAAGAGAGAGCGTGGAGGTGGAAGGGCTCACTACCGAACGGTACGAGAACTGGTTCACGCATAACTTGAACCATGCTTTAGAGCACCAGAAACCACTTGACGACCTGAGCTTGGATGAGCCAGCTTGGTTACACTACACCACGGGTACCACAGGCTATCCCAAAGGTGTCTTGTCGTGTCAACGTGCGTGGATGTGGTCTGCCGTGAATAGTTATATCCCTTCACTTGGGCTGTCATCTACCGACAGGATATTCTGGCCGCTGCCTCTATTCCATGCCTTTGGTCATTCTTTATGTATCATTGGTACGCTGGCAGTCGGCGCGCGCACTTATTTGGTTGGTGATGAACCCCTGCTTGAAAGTATTCGACTGCGACAAGAGACGACCATCATTGCCGGTGCACCTACCTCATTCCGCGAACTCACACAGAGTTCTGCCCAGGAAGCGTTAGCTTCCGTTCGTCCTCGAGCATGCATCAATGCTGGGGCAGCTGCGCCCGTGGGGCTCAGTACCCAGGTCGAGAAATTCCTCGGAGTCCCATTAATTAACCACTACGGATGCACTGAATGTGGTCTCATCGCCACAACCGGTCCAGGAGATAGATATCCCGAAGAATCTTGTGGACCAGTCGTCAAGGGTATTGACGTCCAAGTCAGAGGTTTAACCAAAGATGGGCAGGTATCAGCTGAAGTTGTGGATGGGGATGAGGGTGAGATCTGCGTCCGTACCCCAAGCTTCATGCTCGGATACAATGACAGCAATTTACCTTTACCCAAAACGGAAGACGGCTGGTATCGCACCGGTGACCTAGGGCTACTAACAAAGACTGGGCGAGATGCAGGGCAGAGGACATTGACCGTTACCGGACGACTCAAGGAACTGATAATCCGTGGCGGTGAAAACATTCATCCAGGTGAGGTGGAGCGGGCCGTCCGCGCGGCTTCTGGAGTTTCTGATGTCGTCGTTAGTGGGCTCCCACATGATGGTAAGTATCTCAAGGCTCTCTCTAAATTCTTTTGGGGTATGCCGTGTAACTTACATTGAAAAAGTACTTGGAGAGGTGCCTGCTGCCTTCATTGTGGCTGAGCCTGGAGTCGAACTGGATATGACAAAGCTGCTTAAGACATGCCGTGCCGTTTTGCCAGATTATAAAGTGCCAGTCTCATTCTACAGTATTGAAGCTATCCCCGTCACAGCATCAGGGAAACCTAAGCGTATCGCTGCGTTGGATTTATTGAAAACTGGTACGGCTTGTCGTATCCTCGCTGCCCCCTTACTGAACAGAGAGAATATTGGACCACTTGTACTAGCAGAATGCATTGTTGTCTGTGGCAGTGATATCGGGCTTGATAAAATAGACCCTGAAGAGTCTTTCATGAGCCTTGGCTTGAACTCAATGAAAAGCGTGGTTCTTCGGGATCGACTTTCGTCTCTTACCGGATTAGATTTGCCTATAACCTGTGAGCACCTGAATTCCCCCTTCTTCGCCTAGAAGAAAAGGAAAGGACAATGCTGATTTGATCTTGAAAGTTGCATTCGAAAATCCTACTCCGGCCGCGGCAAGCCAATACTTCTATGATCGACTATTTGGGACTCAACAACAAGATGGCGCGACATTGCCACAAGAACCAAATGAAGCCGATTGTCAGGATCCAATCGCAATTGTTTCCATGGATTGCCGTTATCCTGGGGGTATCTCGTCTGCCGATGACCTATGGCGTGCCGTATCGGATGGTCTCGATTTGACATCTGACTTCCCTACCAACCGAGACTGGGATATCGATGCATTGTACGACCCTGATCCTGATAAGGCTGGGACCTGTGTCGCGCGCCGTGGTGGCTTTCTTCATGACATGGCCGACTTCGATGCGGAATTCTTTGGAATGTCACCTCGCGAAGCTCTTGCAACTGATCCGCAACAGAGGCTCCTTCTCGAGACTACATACTCACTTATTGAGCGGGCTGGAATTGCCCCATCCTCCCTTCGCGGTACACAAACCAGTGTTTTCATTGGTATGATTTACGCCGACTATGCCAGTCGCTTTAATCATGGTAATGGAGAAGGCCATGAACACGAAGCCCACCTTGACATCGGCTCATCACCCAGTGTTGCAGCCGGCCGTATCTCGTATAATTTTGATTTCAAGGGTCCATCCATGGCCATTGATGCAGCATGCTCTTCATCGCTGAGCGCTATTCATTTGGCTGTTGCTTCTTTACAGACAGGAGAGAGCACGCTGGCCATAGCAGGAGGCGCAACTATCATGTCTACACCCCGCCAGTTTATTGCTTTCAGTAGACAGTGAGGTCTGTCAACCGATGGTCGCTATCGGCCATACTCAGCTGATGCGAATGGTACTGGATGGTCTGAGGGTGTGGGTCTGGTCCTTCTGGAACGACTATCAGATGCACGACGCAATGGACACACTGTGCACGGTATAGTCCGTGGTTCCGCGGTTAACTCAGACGGCAGCTCATTCGGTCTCACAGTCCCAAGCGGCCAAGCTCGACAGGAGGTTATCAAACAAACACTTCGACGTGCCGCACTATCACCGGCGGACGTGGATGTCCTTGATGGCCACGGGACGGCGACCATGCTCGGTGATCCAATTGAAATGCGGGCTGTACTTGGAGTCTATGGAGAAAATACCAGATCGACACCACTGCTGGTAGGCTCTGTGAAGTCCAATATTGGTCATACGCAGGCAGCAGCAGGTATTGCCAGTGTGATTAAGATGGTCAAGTCTATGGAGCATGGTATCGCACCTGCTTCCTTGAATATATCTCAACCGACTCCTCATGTCGACTGGAAAACCGGTGCTATTGAATTACTTAGCAAAGCTAAAAAGTGGCCATCAACTCCTGATGACCGTCCTCGCCGGGCCGCTGTCTCTTCCTTTGGTATTAGCGGCACGAACGCACATGTCATTTTGGAATATGCTGGTTTCAATAAGCAGAATCATAAGGATTGCGTCAGAGATCATTCTACAAATGTGTATCCTTGGCTTTTGTCCGCGGCGGATGGAAAGGCGTTGCAGGCACTTGCTCGCAGCATGGCGAAATTATGTAATACCAAAGACGCTCTTGATGTCGCCTTCTCCCTTGCCGTCACCCGATCGCCCCTCTCACATAGAGCCGCTGTGACAACTACATCTAATGAGGACCTGCACGAAGCATTAGTGGCTCTTGCAGAGGGTCGCCCGCATCCAGGCGTTTCCACCGGTACGGCCAAGGTTAGTAAGTCCAGGCATTCCCAGTCACCTTCTCGACTTGCCTTCCTTTTCTCTGGGCAGGGTAGCCAGCGAATTGGCATGGGTCAGAAGCTGTGTGCTCGCTTCGCTCAGTTCGACGCAGCATTTCGTGAAGTTTGTCAGGAATTAGATCAGCGGCTGGAACGCCCATTATCCGAGGTTATCGAATCTTCTTTGCAGACCAGCACGAGCAACGGCATGTGCCTTTTGGACCGGGCTGATTTCGCCCAAGCTGCAGTTTTCGCCTTTGAAGTCGCCATGTACCGGTTGCTAGAATCGTTCGGTATTCGACCTGACTACGTTGTAGGTCATTCTCTCGGTGAGATAGCTGCGGCTCACGCTGCTGGCTATCTCTCACTCGCCGATGCTGCCACGCTGGTCACTACGCGAGGCTCTTTGATGGCAGGCTTGCCCGAAGGGGGAGCGATAGCTAGCATCTCAGCTACTGAGAAGGAAGTGAATGGAGTGATCCGTTATATGAATTTCGATGCTACCACTGCTGTTGCTGCTATCAACACACCCGACTCGGTTGTGGTCTCTGGCCCTGTCGAGTCAGCTCTTTCTATCAAGGGCCTCTTCGCTGCGCAGGGACGATCTACCACTCAGCTTAGAGTGAGCCATGCATTCCACTCGCCTATGATGGCTCCGATTTTGGATCCTCTGCGTGCGGCGATCTCTCATATCTTCCCTTTGTCAAACAGCAAGAGCCCCAAGGTCCTATTAGTCTCCACGTTGACGGGCAAGCTGGTTGAAGCCAGAGAATTGACTGCTGAGCACTGGATTCAGCACATTGTTTCTCCCGTCCGCTTTGCAGATGCTCTTCACACCCTCTCCGCCGACGCAGGTGTCACTACATTTGTCGAAATCGGCCCGTCGGCTCCACTTTCGAGCTATGTTCCTGATGCAATTGCTACATCGAGAAGCAAGGAGAATGAGGTCGACGTCTTACTCAAGTCCCTCGGTCAGCTGTGGCTTCGTGGAATTCAGCCATCTTCAGAGACACCTGGACAGGAATGGAAACCAGTTTTCGACGGAAGTGGCGCGCGTAAAATCGATTTGCCTGTCTACCCCTTCCAGCGACGTACTTATTGGCTGAAGGCCCCTCCAGCCGCAACTGTACGCGATCTAGGACCTAGACATCAGTCCTTGAAGACCACCCCGCCCGAATCTTCTGCATCTTCCGCACCTTCAGCATCATTCAAGTGTGCTCCTCTCGGATTTTCTGCGCCAAAATCCAGCTTGTGTCGTCCGGAAACACCTGTTACCGAGGTGAGTGTGGGGACCTGCTGGGAGGACCAACTCAGTCAAGTCTCCGCTGAAAAGCGCCATCCCATGCTTTTGGAGCTAGTGCAAGATGAGGTATCCGTCATACTTGGCTATCCCGATCGCCATTCGTTGCCTCCATCAGCGTGGAGCACCTCTTTCGCGGGCCTTGGCTGTGATTCATATATGGGGACCATGCTTCGTGGTCGACTCGGTCGGCTAGTTGCTGTCCAGTTACCCATTGATCTGATCTTCAATGAGGCCACATCAAATGTGCAGTCTTTGGTTGATTACTTGCTTAGTCATATAGTTTTGTGATGTGTACTACAGCTGTCCTCCATTATATCCTGCATGATCATACTTTATGATACATTGGGATTAGACATCATCTTATTAACCAAGACCGAGCAATATGACTAGCTTATAAAAGTTTCGTCGGGAGTATCAGGGATTGGTGTTCTGATATATATTCAATTAGTTCCCTGCTCAAGATTTGGAGATGAGAAGCGAGTTATATACATAGATGACTCAGATGAGACAACAAGCCGAAGTTCAAAGGTAAATTCCTACTTTATAACCCGTCAATCGGGTATGCTTTTAAAAAGTAGTCTTGGCGTTCTATTTCAGCCGGTCAATATTCGGAGGTTTGCTCTTGATCTTTAAAACGGGTTTACCCCGCATGAATTGCCGTCAATCAATTTGCTACAAAGTGCGATGGTTTCCCACGACAGGAATACACTAGATCGGTATATTCCCACGGATATCAATGACTTACGGTGTCCGACTGCAGTCATTTAGGTCAAGTAGGTAATTTACGTTTTGGTCCTATTTTTGCCAATTAGAGGAAGATTGGCCGATAGTTCAACATTTCTTTTCTCCCAAATATAGGCCCGCTACCAAAAGCGCTCTAAACGACATGATCAATCAGGAGTATTGCTATGAAGGAGATTTTAGCCAAACAAATAGTGATTTCGAAAGCAAAGAACAATCCTCATCTTAAGGTCAGACGGTTCAATTCACTTAGAATCTACAAGTAGCGCCACAAGCTTCGCACCCTCAGGTACCTGAATCCGGGATTTCCGTAAAATATGATAATAGAGATTTACATCCAAGCTCTGCCCTTCAATCCGCACATCACCGCTTATTTCTAGAGGAATCATCATTGTGAAAGCTTCGCCAACACCGGATTCGCCTGGAAAAAAGACAAACCCGCCAGTTTTGTAATGCGATCTGTTTCTTGTCGCGTCGGTGTTTGCCTAGGAGATAGAAAATGGAGAACGTTAGGGATTTGTGAACCAATATTTTGCAAGATCATCTAGAGGTCACACCTTGAACAGTTCTGAAATGGCAGCATTTATTGGAGCTTCACAGGCATCTGTTGGAAAAAATCGTGCAAATGTTGACCGTCTTGGCTTCAGCAAAGGTTCGGCTATCGGGCGTGCTTCCTCCCAGGCTTGTTTCGCTCCAGATCTGACGTTGGCAGATGTCAATGAGTTGACTGATTGATCGGTTGTAGACATTGGTGTTGTCTGTGAGAAACGCCGTCGAACGGTAGCCGAATATCGATGTGCCGTCGTCAGGCTTAACTTTCCTCCGAAAACAAAAGTCCGATGTGTTGATTTTGTTTTCTTTTTCTTCTTTATTATTAAAGGAATCAAGTTCTTCGAATGCGGACGGCGAGGCAATACCGCTTTGTTTAGTGATACTCTGAAAACTTCAAGGAGGGGTCAACCGCGGGGCTGCGTGACCACATGTTTTAGGCCTCACTTTTTAGGCTGCAAATTATGAATCTTCCCACGATATGGAGGCTCTGGCAGCCCTTCTCACATCTGCTTCTATTATTCATTAGCTAGGTGGGACAACAGTAGCGGCTTTCAGAGAATTTGATCATGAAGGGTGGCGGTGTCCTGCCTAGTGAGGCAAAAATACTCAGTCTCCTTGCTTCTAGGGCCAGCATCCGAGTTCTAGGAGTTCATCGATCATTTGAGATGAAAGATGATGCCCAATATTTTAGCACATCTAGGTATATTGTGATAGATTTCATCTAAGGCCAACCTCTGAATGAATGCTAGAGCAGCCTGCTACTTGGTACATAAGGGGAAATCGCTTCATAGGTTGCTGGGATAATTAAAGAGATGCAGTCCATTAAGCTTTTATAGCCGAGTCCTATTAGTGGAGGGCTATGCTGGGGTCGGTTCTTTATAGTGTCGGGCCTTTTATAGATATAGCTAAAATGGAAGCGTGGTTTAACCACAAACTTGATATCTGTAAGAGCGCCTATCAAGCTATAAAGGACATACCACCATTCTGTTTTACTAAGTTCGTTCTTATGCACCACGACGTTAGTCCTCGAACCCTGATCCTAGATTAGCATGAATGAGTGTGGTTGATTGACTAGGCGTATTCTGGTGTGTATCATCCTCTTATCTAAAGCCCTCAGCCGTTCACTAATTTCAATCAATTGGTGTTATCCCGAGGAGGAAGTGCAACTTGGCTCTATTGGATATGGGTGGACTATCTATGAGTGATGAGCAATGATATCTAATTCATTGATAATTAAATAACATTGACCCAGTTTGAACTGCAATGCTAGATGTGGGTTGATCTGCAACCAGTGGGTATTTTAATGAATTCCCAGATTTTCATGCAATGAACATCCATCAACAAGATGATTGGCTGCATCTTGATCTGTTGGCATATTTTAAATCCCACAAATTAACCGTGATATATCCTCCGGTGTTCTAGAGCGTAGCTTTACAGCCATTCGGTAAAGGGCGAGACGGAAGTTTAATAACTCGGCGGTATAAGCCTTACGCTTCCGATTACCGGCTATATTATAGAAGTACTAGCGAGCTTCGGTCGTATATTTCGTGTATAGGGTCGTACTAGCGCACTACACTAGGTTAGGTCTATCCTCGAGTGGAGGAACGATCTTTCTAACCTTAGATTTTCTTTTCTGACACTCGGTATAGGCTAGAGAAACTCGCTAGTGTTATTATGTCGACGAGTCTATTTCTAGGTACCGTATACTCTCTCCCTTTTCCCTAGGTAAGAGCTCGGGTAGAATATTATTCTTCGGTATTACGGGATTAGCTAAGTGATAGGCGCTTTCCGGATAGAGGTTTAGATCTAAAAGAAGGCCCCGGGAATGAGAAGTTTAGGGGAATCAGTGAGGCCTAGGGATTCAGGGGAACTACTCAGGTTTTATATGTTCTCCTATCACATCCTTGCTCGCAGTTCTCTTTGTTGCTAGAGATCCATAACAAACAAAGAACCTAGGTAGTTGAGGGATTGCTATCACGGCTACCGTTGATTTTTAGTTACTCGATAATAGTTTCTACTACTTTGATCAAGTTAAATGAACTGGAGGAAGAAAAAACCGCTTAATTGTGAGTTCAACGAAGGTGGAGAATATCCACAAATCAATACAATGACTTTCCAAGGAGTGATTAGCAGCGAGCTAGGGAATCACGCACGGAGTACCGCTTAAAAAAATGGGGGAGTAACACTAGACTACTCTGTCCATTCAGACCACTCGGACCACTCTGACAATAGGCAGCAAAGATGTTCAAAGAAGTCCTCCTCCCCCTCGACGCGATAAATCCTCTAGGGAATTCGGTAAATGTCCAAGCTCTTTCAGAAGCGCATCTCGGTCGCCACACTTCCGTGCCGAGTCAAAATCGATTAAAACAGCTTGTGAACCACGAATAAGAAAGTTGAATCTGTTTGTATCTCCATGGTGGATCCCTAGGCAATGTAGTCGAGACAATGCCTTCCGGCAGGACTCAAGGTCCTGTAGGCCAGCATGCCTAGCATCCTTGATACGTTCCATCAAGAATCCGATCACACGACCATCTTCTGTCAAATGGCCAAGGAATCGTGGACCGATGTTATAGCCCTACAACATGGCTTACCTTTTTCAAATGCAACCCTTGTCATCCCAAGGTATCGTTAAAGGTGTGCATGTACAATCCTCTATTGCCTGTAGATACTGACAAAAATATAGGCGGCGTCTTGCATATCGCCCACGACCAAGGGAGAGTGTCTGTCTACCCGACCTCGCCCGATCTTCTCAATCAATGCCAAAATTTATTTTTTGTGCCAAGCGCCCCGACTTTTCATCGCACCAGGTATTCATCGTGATACAGAAGCTGCTTGGACTTTCCTTGCACAGGGAACTGCAATGCCTCTTACGTATCGTGCAAACCAGACTTTGCACTCCTGGAGTTTACGATAGTGACGAGGGCCACATTATTCGAATTGCAATTGCATTCTCGCAAATATCTCTAGTCGCACACCCGACTGAGGAGGGCTAGCTGCCTACATCTAATGTCATTGAGTTAGAAGCAAAGCTGTGTGATTCCCTACCAGTTACGCCGGGGATCTGGGAGGTTCATTTCCGCTTGCTATATAATTCATGCATTGTATCACAACAAGGAAGCCTAACTGAGCTGGCCCAGAACTTTTGCTATAAGCCATCTTTCAATTCACCTCCACCAATTATGTTGAAGGGAGAAGCTTAAAGGAGGCTGTTGAAAACTCAGATTCAAATCAGTCTACCTGACAAGGAGATTATTGCAAACCGTCATATATGTGCAATATAATTCATCAAGATAGTCTGAAATTAATCATCTGGGTGTTTTCCGCCATGATGATTCAATATCCCCTTATAGTTAGTTACCGTCGTCAACTCACTAGCAGACCGTTGAAAAACAATGACATCATGGCCTCGAGGATGTGACAAGGCCCTACATCACGACCTACATGATTTCTACCCTCTTCTCATCTCAGTGCAAACCAAACACGACAGATCACCATAGAAATATTCTCGCAGCTACTTCTTTCAGAAAATCATGTCACGTGTGTATCGCAGCGAGGGTGTTGTGTCAGAAGAAAGTGCAGGCTCGTTTCTCGAGCACCTTCCCTCTAATACGCCCGTTTACTCTTACAATGAACAACATGCCATAGAGAGCCTCATTCCTAGCTCTTTGGTCGAGGATCGCTTTATCGTCTTGAAACACTTTCCACCAGAGACATTCGCCGAGCACGCCGAACAATTGCTAGGACGCTGTGACTATTCACCATCACGTCAAATTCTCATTATCACAATGCCCAGTGAACCACATGAAGCAGCTGCCTCTATGTTTGATATACTGATTATGACGGTCGCGCAAGAGATGAATGTCAAGAGACTGATTGCGCCATGCGGAGCGACTCTTGTGAAAACTCCTAGCCGAGGCAAGCAGGCAGACCGATCCTGGAAGCCACGCCGCCAAGGGAGAAAATTCCCAACGGTGGCATTAGAAGTTGGCTTTTCAGACACAACAGAAAAGCTAGAGAGGGATATCGCTTGGTGGATCAATGGATCAAAGGGTGAAGTGAGAATGGGGATTACGGTCGATATCAAGAGAGGATCTGGCCATATTGAAATCAAATCCTGGACCCCAGCATTCGAGCCACCACTACGCCATGAATGTGTCACTGCAAGCGGTCGCCACGTTATCGACAGACGTATGAACGATCCCCCACTACCTCGAATGGCTCAGAGAATCCTTATCAAGAAAGGAAGAGATAACTCCAGTCCTACTATTGATGGAGGGCCCCTTACTATTCCATCCCACACCCTCCTGTTGGATGAGCCAGGAGAAGGTGAGGGCGATTTCGTGTTGACAGCCGAAATGCTCTTGCATGATTTAGCAGACTGTGTCTGGGATGCGATTGAGAACGCCGAAATGGTCAATGAAGGGTAGTATGCCCTTCACTCGTTCCTTGTTTCAGGGCATTGGTTGAACTTGTATTATTACTTTCGATGGAGAACGCTGAAATGGTCAAGGCAGGGTAGTATGCCTTTGTTTCAGGGCATTGGTTGAACTTGTATTACTACTTTCACATAAGTTATAAAGCACTTTCGGGCATGCATTCCCTTATAAATTAAATACATTCGACCTCCATGCCCGAATCCAAAACAGCCCTTCCGAGATGAGGGAGGGGTTCTTCGACCATTCACGGGTGGTCGAATCAAGATAGCGCAGAACCTAGCCACCTTAAAAGCATGAGCTTATCTATGAGATGATCCATAGTGGTGAGCTTTCTATATCGCAGATGGTAGAGGCTGCTAGCAGCAAATAAGTACCATCCTGTGACTTCTAATATACATATGTACGGATATTTGGCTGCGTCAAAGCACCGCCTGGTAAAGGCGGACGAGCACGGAGCTTCACGTCAGTCATGCCAGAGACTTTGTGTGATAACCCGCTTAAACAACCCATCTTGTACCTCACAGAAGTAACATCAACTGGAACCGATGGTGAATTAGCTACGTAAATGGAAGCATGGGAGACGCCTCTTCTAAGGGAATCAAACAAAAGCGGCGAGGGGGTAAGCACCAAAACGGAAAGGGAAAGCCAAGCCGTGGTATAGGGAAATCCGGTACATACGGAGTACATAGGGGGTATGTTGTATAGTATGTAGATATATTTAGTGGTCTAGTGGATATAATACCTAAAATGGTACCTAAAATGGTACCCAAAATGATACCTAAGATGATACCTAAAATAATACCTAAAATCACTAGATGGATATTATTCCTGAAGTAGAAAGTTAGGTATATCTCAACATAAAGTATACATAGGCTTAATGACCTAACCCTGACCAATATTCATAGACTGATAGGACCAAAAACAATAGTGGCCATATTAGATACTATAGTATCTAGACCAAAAAAAAAAGATAAGAAAGTGTTGAAGAGAGAAAAAAAAAAGGCTCTAAGAGATCGACGATCATCACGTTGAACGTTGAACATTCTGGGCCTTGGCTTCTCCTGTATCTTCAAACCTTCTTTTTTCCTCTTTTTCAACATCCCTGACCTCACCATTATCTCCTAGGAACTTCTATTTTTCCTTCCACTTGGCAGGTCCAAGAGTTTTCCTTATTTGCTCTATGCCATGATGCGAGGGTAAATCTCGCTTCACCCCCCCCTTTTTTTTCCCCTCCCTTATTTCTTTACGCATCATGGAGTCACGGCCTGAAGAGATACGCCGTCACGAACCCGGGACCAACTCCGGGATTGTTCCCGCGGGTAAGGAGGACGTCATGATCGGTTTTTCACAGGCACCTCGGACACGATCCCTTTTGGCCCGATCGCATCTCCGCTCTCGATCACTGGCTGGAATCCCGGGCATGCCGTCTATGACGCGTGCTTATTCCTCCCCAGGGCTGGACTCTCAGGGTCGTTATATCTTCGTCAATGGCCGCGAGGCACCGGTTGAGGCGAAACGATATCCCCTGCAAATGCGCCCTGACGATTACGTCGACCGCATGGGTTCTCTCAACATCTCAGAAACCATCTCCGAGAACGCAGAATTAGAAACCATTCCGAAGTCGCCCTCACAACCAGCCTCATCTCCTATCCTCATGCCGCAGACTTTCCCCCGCATCGGTCGTCTGCGTCCGACTTCACCGCTTCCTTTCCAGACCCCCGTCAGCCCCTCCTTACATTCCTCGCCCATTCTGGGCTCTAAATACAACGAATCTTACCCCAGCAACTCGGGCTCCGTTTCGTCCATTTCGGTTCCCTCAACTCCGACCAGCCTTCGCTCCCGAAGCCCCAGTATTTCGTCCCTAGAAACAATCCCCGACATCCCTGATGCTGAGACCGAGGCCCTTGAAGAGGATCGCATCGCCCAGTTGAAAGCTGCGGCTGATGCAGCCGATGCGGCAACTACTGTCAACCGACGGCGCGGCGCATCCGATGCGCCCAACTCGTTCACTACAATGCGCGGGGGATCGGGCGGGTATGTAGCTCGGGGCGATAAGCGCAAGCGATGGAGTGTTTGTGGTGCCGAGCGACGGCAGGATCTCGACCTGGAGACCATTTGGGAAGACTGAAGAGTGTTTCCCCAGTGTCATATGAGTCCACCCGATCTCTGTGTCTCGTCTACTACAACCAAGCATTCTTTGTGCTTCCACATTTTTCTCATTGGAGTTGATCTCCACTACTTCTCATCGGCTTTCCTGTTTCCTTAGTGGCGCTTTGCTCTGTTCTCTGACTTTCCTTGATACCCTTCCATTACCTCCGATTCGTACATATCCTTCGCAGTCATGTTTTTCATTTCAAAAGCGCTTTCGTCATGGAGTTCTACGGCAGTGGTAGTGTTCTTTGTCCTGTCCCCGCTTCTAGCGGCTTAGCAGGTTCGACCAGGCGCATGGTTTCTTTTTGTATGTATTATGCTGGTCATAACTGAGCTCCGTTTTTCTTCTGATTTTGCGGTGCCTTTATTTGACCCGGCATCTGCGATGTGATGTCTTTCAGAATCGCTTTATCAATGCAATTGGGCCTTAAAATAATCTATCCTTAAACCGAGTAGACCGATACCATGAACGATTTAAGCAGCTGGTGGCATCGATAAGAGCCGAGGTCTGCGAGTGTGGATAACGGTAACCAATTATCCGAGCACCCAATGACATCCAAAATCTTCACTTAATCGTTAGACCTTCCATACATCTTATCTACTCATTTTGCCACTATACCTCATACCTGAAATTGGTTTTCGCACGGCATGGCTCTAAGTTCGCATATTGGCGTCATCGGTGCAGGCATTTCAGGCCTCCGCTGCGCTGACATCCTCATCCAAAACGGGGCCCGAGTAACTATCCTAGAAGCAAGAGATCGCATTGGTGGCAGAGTACGTCTTCCTTCCACCCGAGAGCAGAACCGCAAGAGTCAAGTCTTTTTTTAAACTTTTTTTTGTCAATTAGGTGCACCAATCAACAGTTGGAGACCATGCCGTGGATCTGTATGAACGCCCACATGACTATGACTCGGAAAGTATATATCAACTAATGCTCAATTTAGAGGCCCTAATTGGATTCATGGCGCGGGGGAAAACCCCATCATGACGATAGCAGAGGAAACGGGAACCATCATGTATGATCCCGAGGGTGGAAGGCATATCTCATACTCGCGAGACGGCCACCCGGTCAATGACGAAGTGAGCGCTAAAATCCAGGACTTTGTATGGACTACCATAGCAGAAGCCTTCAAATACAGCAATCACCATGGAGAAAGCATCCCCGTTGAGACAAGTCTGTTCGATTTCTTCCGCGAACGAGTCCAGCAAGCCAACTTCTCAGATGAAGAGAAACAGCTGTGTCTCGATGCCTGTAGGCTCTGGGGTGCATATGTCGGCGACCAAGTCGACAAGCAAAGCTTGAAATTCTTCCGTCTGGAAGAATGCGTTGATGGGAGTATGGGCCATTACCACATCATCCCTAATTGCATATCAGAATTTCTAACATCATCCAACCAAGGCAACTTCATCGTGGCATCGACATACAAGCGCATTCTAGAACACGTCTCAAAAACCGCCGTTGCAAAAGCCGATATCCGCCTCAACGAACCCGTCACAAGCATCAGAGCACCACCTCGCAACAACCAATCCCCCACAAAACACCAAGTAACCATATCAACAGCCACAGGAGCAACCTACAACTTCGACGAAGTAATCGTAACCTGCCCACTGGGCTGGCTGAAACAAAACACCTCGGCATTCACACCCGCCCTCCCGCCCCGTCTCCAACAAGCAATCAACAACATCTCATACGGCCGACTGGAAAAGATCTACGTGACATTCCCGCGTGCCTTCTGGCACACCGATGCCACTAGAACTTCACCAGCCAACACCGTCTTCGCCCAATTCCTCGACCCATCCTACGCCCCCCACCCAGAACACATAGAATGGAACCAAGAATTCGTATCCCTGGCCTCACTCCCAGAACCACACTCCCACCCAACCCTCCTCTTCTACACATATGGTGACGGTGGCGCAGAGATAATAAACAGGATTTCGGACCTAGACCCCTCATCACCTGAGTACCGAGAATCCCTAATCTCAACACTGCACCCCTTCTACTCCCGACTTCCCGGGTACAACCCGGAGAGTCCGGATTGTGTGCCGGTGGCGCTTCTTGCTACGCAGTGGCAGAAGGATGTGTTTGCTGGGAATGGGTCGTATTGTAATTTCCAGGTTGGGGTTCAGGAGGCGGATGTCGATGTTGAGGTTCTTAGGTCTGGGGATGGGATTGGTCCGGTTAGGGGACTTTGGTTTGCCGGGGAGCATACGGCGCCGTTTGTTGCGCTTGGGACAACTACTGGTGCGTTTTGGAGTGGGGAGAGGGTTGCGAGGTTGGTTTGTCGTGGGGTGGGGATTGGGGAGGTTAGAGGGGTAGAGGTGAAGGATGATTCTTTGCCCTCTGCTGGGGATGGGGCTTGATCTAGAGAGGGAGGGTTGTATATATAGGTGTTGTGAGTTTAGGTAGTTCTTGTTTGAAGAACTATACCTTGGAAGCATATATATGTAGGTAGCATGATAGAGACAGATACCACGTCTAGAACCACAAGGTATATCGATTATACAACAGACCCAGCAAGTCGAAGATTTTCATTCATACTTAAATAAGGTATTGTCGTTGGATTCATTCAAGAATTAGTATCTCTCTCGGGAGCTTTTTCGCATTTGCTCAAGTCAAATCTGCCACCAATCGGAGGCTAGTAGGACCAAATAGGTCTACCGAGTAAAGCACCATAGACGAAAAATAAAGAACCATCCATGGATATATCCAGATGCATGAGATGCATGAGATGCAGATAAAGAAAAGAAAGAACAGGCCCGAATAAAAAGTATATCATGGACAGGGTTCACGTGACAGTGGCAATGACCGCTTGCAAGCACACATCATGAAGACAACAATAAAAATGAAGAAGAATACATCAGGGTTCTGAACAAAGGAAAATCAGTATCAAAAAGGAAATGAAAAAATAAACAGATGCGAAGATGACAGGCAATGGCGCTTCGGAATGTCAATATATCAATCAATCATGCATCCCTTCCTTATCGCCAGGCCCCCTGGCTCAACGATAGGAGACCCTGCACACAGTCCAGGTCATCTTCTTGACTATCTCCTGACCCACCGGCCATGAAAGCCGAGACTTCTGCACAGAGCTCTGGCGGGGTTTTGCCCTGTGAGCCGGTCTGGAGTGGTCGATTGCGTTTGCCGTTGGTTGAGATGCCCAGACCGCGATTACGGTTAGCATCGCGAAGGACCGGTCGCGGGATGTGTGAGGTGTTGCGACGACGAATATTTGTTGATCGTGTACCGGGAACCCAGTTCTCTTTGTCAGAGTCACCGGGGTCCTGCTCCAGATCCGACTTGCCGGACTTGGAAAATAGAGGTTTGGGCAGCTTGGATGAGTTTATGTTCGCCTTGTTTCGGCCTGTCTCCAGTCGCCCTAAAGATGACATAGTGCGGGCGAGCTTCCGCCTCTTCTCTCCCATGGACTGAGAGATTGGTGTGTTTGGGTCGCCGTGGACAGTGAGGCCATGCCGCCCTGAGGCACTCCGAGGTAATGAGCGCTGGCTGCGAGATTGGAAGAGACCTGGAGAACCGTTCGGCCCACTGGTTGGTGTGGATAATGCACTTCTTGCATCTGTGTCACAGAATGATTCCCAATTACGTGGGTCACGAGAGCGACCGAAAGCACGATCTTTCTCGGCCACACCTGCCCGCGGCGTGGCTGGGAAGACGGCGCTGCTGCTACGTCGCAGGCTTGACATCTTTGTTCGGCGAACTGAGAACATTGCCACGCGGTTTTTGGACGGTGATGGTTCGTTCTCTCCACGGATTACGGCCTTTCCATCCGATGACATCGCGATGCGTAAGGCGTTGCGGCCCTTAGGCGGAGACGGTGTTAGTTCGCCCTCTTTTCGTACCAAAGCCTCTCCATCAAATGACATCGACAAACGCAGAGATGGGGGTGACTTGGTAGGTGTAGTTTGTGTGTTTTGCGTCGTTGCTGGCCGCTGCTCATATTCTCCCTCGCCCCGGATATCCGACACTGAACGTTTCCTTTTTGGTACCTGCAGAAGAGAGTCTTCTGGGTGGTCATTCACCAGTTGGGAAAACTCTTCTTGTGTGGTAGGCGGAGTTTCCCGAGCAGCCTCTGTCGCGACGCTTGTTTGGGTGCTCTGGGGCAGCTCATGTTCATCTTTATCTTCTGTCACTGGATCCGAATCATCAGAAAAATGCAAAAGCCCCCCGTGCCATGGTTTCGATGCCATTTCCTCGCGGTGGTCGTTGATGTCAAACTGCTCTGCCCCACTTGAAGACCCCGGCTCCATCGACGCGTTATCATCACTGAAAGGCTGACCCGATGAATCGACCATGCCCGACCGCGGGGCGAGTAATTCGTGAGGCTGGAGGGGTTTAGATTTCCGACGATCGTTCTGGCGGCGGTTTTGGAACCAAATCTATTCGGCCAGTTAGAAGTGGTTTTTGTGTGTGAACTCTTGGCATCACATACTTGGACCTCTTTCTCGCCGAGTGAGACGCGGTTCACGATACTTGTACGGGCTGCTTTGTCTGGTTTGGGATTTTGCTGATATTCCGATTCGAGAACTGCGTGATCCTCCGGACTATAAAAAAGTTCACATCAGGTCAATTGACGCGTTTATAGTATGGACCGAAACCATAGTAGCATACCTGGTTCGTCGTCGTTTCTGGCGGGCTAACAGTTTGTTGTCCACACGAGGAGGGAGGTTCTGTGTGAGGGTTTTTTGCGAATGAACGAGAAAAGCGTAGTTAAGAGAATTGGAGTCGGTGGCCGGGAGAGAGGGCGAGGATGAGATCGCCACCGAAGGCTCCGGATCAGACATGATACCTAACAGTGCATGGAGGGGTTGGGAGGGTAAAGAGAAAGAAACAAGCACAGCCGATCACCAAATCAATTAAGAAAAAAAAAGAAATAGACAAAAGACAGAAGATGGAAAAGCCGTGAGGCTGGCATGCAGAAAACGGTATCAAATCGCGTCGCGGTGTGGACGCGGAGTAGAAAGAACGTGGCCCGCGCTAGTAACCAAGTGCTTCCCCGAGGTACTTGGTACTTGGACACACCCTTCTTTCTCCGATTTGATTTGATTTTGATCCTTTCTAAGTCCGAATTACTTATTTACTTGAATCCTTACAACGTTACTGGTACATTTGTCTATATTGACGCGTTGGGCTGATAGAGGCGGTTTGGGCCCACACTTGGTATGAGATGGCAGTAGTCTATACAGTTATCTGCGTGAAGCGCGAAGCGTGTCCTCGCGTTTGATACCAGCATATTTTAAATCCTCCTATTAAAAACCAAGGGTTGAACAATGTCATTTTGCCTTGATTGCCTTGATTGCCTTATTTGCCTTATTTCACCTGAATAGCCCATGAGCGCTCAACGCGTGGTGACGCGCCCTCACGTGACCCCACGAGGAAGACTTGCACGTGGTGGAATGTGAACTCTCGGAAGATTTCTTTCTTTGTACAAGAGATATTAATTTGTTTGAAAAAAAAGGAGAGAGAGAGATCCCTCTCATCTTTCTTGTATTCTCAGGTGAACGACGAGAGAGCATTTATGGCCTGGCTCCTAATTGTAACACCTCTAGTGCGCGGTGGGTCACCGGTGAAGTAGAACGCCATCTCATGCGACAGCCAATAACCTAACCGACTACTTCGCAGTAGTCGCAGATCGGAATGATCGGATCTAAGCGTAACCATTCCAAACCCCCTTCGATCCTGGGGAATCGAAACTTCGGGTCAAGTTTGGGGGAAATTACTTCATGGGCCAGCGGTACAGTCCCATTGGTTGTGCCTTCGTTAAATACCTACATCCTACATTCAACTTCACGTTTTTGCAGATTCCTCACCCTATTAGATGAAAAAGATGTTAGAAAGACACTTTCGACATCAATGATCGGCTCCCTATGTTGTACAAGATTGACTAACATGTATAGACCGCTTCGCCCGCATATTCGCCACCCAAGAGCATTCCAATGTGTGATCGACGCGACACTTTGAATTCGCAGAGCCTCTAAATGATAGCAGTGTGCTACATTTTTATCAGCTACATCATCTGTCTACAACATAATGTCCATATCCGTTCTAGTCTACCAAGTCGAGTGTGCCCACTAAGAACCCGGGTGTGTGTGTATTGGGTTGCTCTTCGGTAGATCCTGAGCAAGCCACAGGAAGCAGTGACAATAACGCATATGCATGACACTAACCGGAAATGGAACTGCTAAACAAGAAAGAGAAAAGCATATCTGCAATGATGTAGAAGATGCAGGTCTGCTAATAAGCACATGCATTAGCTAACCGAATGCGACTCTAAGCAACCCTATGTACTCGACAAAAGCCTACCGTTCAAGCAGATGACTTACATAGCCAGCATCTCTGACCATGTAAGGTGTTCTTTCTATCCCCCAATGTCCTCGTCATAAATATCTTATGTTCACCATGTACCATCTCAGCCATATACAAAGAGATCTACGTTTGACTGACGCTTGTTACAGCTGTGTATCAATACTTATGTAGTAGATCAGTATATCCCTTTTGCTGTGTCATCATCTAGTCGTTGGGAATTTTCCCTTCACCCACTTAAACCACCGATGTATAGACTGGGTTGAGGTAGCTACTTCCTAGTATTTGTTGTCCTTGCATACATACTACTTGTTCATCATATTCCAGAGTCAGCATGGAGTAGTTATTTGGACCTATCCACGATTCCAGTTAGGAGTGAGGTTTAGAATCTAGACCCCAATAGTCCCATGAAATAAAGTAGGAGTCTAGAATACCAGAAAAGAGTAAATACTGCCAGAATGTTCGAAGAATGTGTCCATCAAGACTGCAATACAACCCTTGCAATGATAAAGTAGGGGAGTGGAGCAAGTGCAGGTTAATCTTGGCGGTTAAAACCGTGTCATCTGCACATATGCACATACTGTTGTAGAGCATATCTATGACTGGATCCCTGGACTAATCCCCAGAGAAATAGCATAAGAGACAAAAGTACAAAGGCACAATAATACAAAGACATCTACCATCTACCTACGTTTCAAAAGTATCTTGAATCCCATGATCATCGTGCAACAAAAAGAATAAAAAGGTCAATCCAGCCGATCAACATTCCGCCCCCGGGCCTATCCCTTTCATCTCACAATGTTGATTGGTTCCATACAGGGAGCTGCCCAACACCCAAATAAGCCAAATAAGACAAATAAGACAAGAGAGAAATAATAGCTCATCGTATGATGACCTCTTTTCCCCCGCTCTGACGCTTGGACGTGGAGATCATCCCCAGATCAATTACTATTCCCTGCCCAAGCTCATTACATTTAACTATTATCTCCCTTGGATTTTCAGCTTCTTAGACCTCTGCCTCTAGAGTCGCTTCCTCAGAGTCCCACTGGTATTTAGGCTCTCACCGTTTTCACTTCTTCTGTTGGAAAGGGTCTAGTCGAGTATTATACTACAGTCGGACTCCCTAAACCGGTGCAGCGACCGGACTGTGACACCCACATTTAGCTTGTGATCAAAGTCCTTTGAATCGGGTCTTTTATTTCACTTTTCGACCTTGGTCGCTATAGCACCCATATCATCGACGCGACTTTGACCACCCGTTCGTGCAACAAAGAATCCTGAACTTGGACAGATGGCTGAAGACGCGAAACTAAAGAAGAACCATATGGCCATCGTCTTAGGAATCGGACTCGGGGTGGTGCTACTCATCGTGCTTAGTTTGGTGTGAGTGAGATTTGATTATTTTGCTTCTTATTGATTGTTATCTCTGGTGGCTTGTATCCCTCCCCATTCTCACCGATACATTCCTTCCGTTCCGTGTTACATGTTACATAAATCATGCCAGTCCATCTCAGTCTAACTGTATCGCCCAGTCTGACAATAATCATCAATCGCCGGGACAGACAGTCATTCCTGAGATCAAGGAAAAATCCCAGTGAGCGGTTGCGCAAGTTGGACAAGGTCTCGCCAACCTGCACGCTCGAGAAGTGGTGGACGACCACGAAGGGGAATCTCGGGCTGTCTGAGGCTGTCGATGGACAATTCGTTTGGTATGTTTTACCTTGTTTTGCCGGTAGAGTAGTAGCTGACATTCTGGTCAGCGCCGTTTGTTTGGAGCAAGTAGACCGCATGCAAGAGATTCGCGAACTGCGGTGCTTGCACGTTTTCCACCGGGAATGCTTGGAGAAGTGGTTCTTGGGTGATCACTTCAATTGCCCCCTGTGTCATCGGGCATATTATGTGGCTGACACACCTCCCCGCAACGATTATCTGTGGATGGTATGACCGGATACCAGCCAGGGATCGGAGGGGAGGAGATGATACAATAACGACGTGATGAATAAATCTTTTGGCTCTAAATAATCTTCACGATAGCATAATGACCAATGTTTAAGGCGCAAAGCCCTCAGTAAGAGGCATATAATCGGTGGTGAAGTCCCAGATCGTATGGTAGTTCGACCAATTGAGGAAGTTGTCGAGGCCTGTTGTGACATCATCCACCGTATGCTGCTGCACAGGCTGTGGGTCGAGTAGCTGATCAAGGATGCGAGACAGCTTCTTCTCGGCTTCTTTGCAGGTATGGTAGTTACCGTGACCGGGGGCTGCGACCCACGATAGGAAAGAAATAAATACGCTGAGGTTGCGGATGAGCTCAGCGCGTGGGAGAGGAACTGCATATGGACCGGGCTGATGCGATTGCTGCAGGAGCTCAAGGAGAAGGACGCTAGCGGAAGGAACACCGTACGTGAGGACCTGCATTTATTAGTAAATGTTTCTCTTCCATTCATAAATGGCAACTGTGTATGACTCACGATCCAAGAAAAGTGCCGGTCTAGATCGACCATTGGGGTTCGGCATGAGTTCATCTGAATGACAATGGCTAACACCCGACGAGATACGTCGCAAAGATCCGCTTGTCCAGTGTTCGCATGCTTGACGACTGCTCGATAGAGCAAAAAGCAAGTATATAGATAATCCAAATAGAAATAGACAATAGTGAGCCACCCATCATAGAAATGGTCGTTCAGTCGCCGGTCATATCGAAGCTGATCCGGAGTAGATTCCCATATGGCGCGTGATTTTTCTTGGATCTCTCTGTTATAAAAAAAGGATTGTGTCAGCACTAAGGAAACATGTGAATTGCACGAGAAGATATAATTACTCGGACTTCTGAATTAGATTGGGCTGCTCGTGAGTCCCCAGTACGACCTCAAGAGTCTCTTCCCGAATGATAGCCAGCTGATAGCGTAGGCGAATTGGTGTTACTGGGTGTAACTTCCCTTGAGTATTCCATCCAGCGCTGTTTAGCTCCGAAATAGCCTTGCCAAGGGCATCTCCACCCGCAATCAAGATTTCGTCGCTCAGATCCAAGGGAGAAGCGAGGGTGCAGAATCGGCCATTCATCAGTGGCGGTCGTCCAACAAATGTTGCTATCATTTTGTCCATGTAGAAGGAAGCAACAAAGCAACGCCTCCGCCACTGGCGAAGGAAGAATGGGCAATTCTCAGCGCAATTAGTTTCTAAGTGTATCCCAGCTGCATAAATCGTAGATACCAGGTCACCCAATCGACGCCATGCCTGATAGCCTAAAAGGTGATCAGTAAATCGATAGGAGATGAGATCATATTGAAAAGGAAAGTCTTACTGGAATCACCATATTGTTGTGTTCGCAACATAACATCATTGTATTGTAACATTGCCAGTAATTCGTTTGCGGACGATGTTTGGTCACAGAAACTAAGACAGATTGTACTTATCACAGTCACCTGCTCTAGTAACTGGTCTTTTGCTCGAGGGTCATCCGAGCCCTGCATAATTTCAGGGTCATTGTCTAGCGTAATGACCAATTGCATTCCGCAAAGAGCGAAGATAGACCCGAGGGCCTCCCAGCGGAGATTGCGACCGGTAAAAGAGGAACAATACTCCTCAACTGACATAGACTTGTGCGTCCGCATCGGGCGGGATGTATTTTGAAATATTTGATTCGCCAACTCTTGTAGTTGCGCCGTTGGATCACTAGAGAACCCGTCAAAAATATGGCGTATCGAGCGTAGTAGTTCATCCATTACCCTTTTGGGTACGATGTTGCTACATGTCCGAACATAGAATCGTGCAATCAACATATCACAAACAGTGAGATTGTACAAAAACCGCAATACATCAACCCCAGATTGGAGTCGATCAGGTTCAACTAGCAACCTCGCAGAGGAATCTGTGCTCTCTTCAGCCTCGAATGAAATTTCACTACGATGCTCAGTTAAAACCGCAGAGTAGCTTGTCGAGCCCAGATACCCAGGAAGAGCTGAGGGTGGTTCCAATGGCGCGAAGAATCGGCCATTCCCCAGTGAGCCTGAGCCCGGGCTGGAAGCACTATTTCTGGATATTAGTATGAGCCTATTGTCTATTGCAGGAGATGCCTACTTTGAGGTTGGTCGACTACTCAGCCGACTAGGAACTATCGCAGAATTGGCCGGATCGGAAGGTCTCCGCCTAGTCATCGGAGCTGGATGATAAAAACACTTGTCGCTAATTCTTTTTGCGGTGCATCGGCGACAGATCGGCCGGTCATGGTCACATCGTTGTTTGGATCTCCGACAGGGTTCACACGACTGCAAAGTACCATTTTTGCGCGTTGCCGGCGATGCAGAACGCCGATCGTCGTTTCTCATGGCTCAAGAACCGATGCATAGAGGTATATATGATAATGAAAGAAAGGGACGGGAAAAATGATACCCGCGATGGTTGGCAGTTCGGCTCGTCCAAATTAGGCTTAGCGTAACATATCCAAGCAGTCCGAAGTAGTCAAACTATAGAAGGATATATATTTTGTATTTGAGATTTACCCAAATTTTCCTTAAACTTGGACTGCGTGAAGTCTTGTATACTATGTGATACTTTCGTTATGAGTCCGTAAGAATACTAAGAATCCTAGATGATTAATGATTTTGGTCAATATTTCTAAACTAGACAACGATACATATATGCCTTGTCAAATTGTCCACCCAGACAAGAAGCTGAAAGCGACTCTGGGGGTTAAGCGCTAAAAGGCCTCTTGTTTGCTTCCACCCAGTCTTCGAACTTGGTGGAAGGCTTCCCCGTATACAGCTCCACATTCTCCACACCAGTTTGGTAGTATGCGCGGTGCGTAAGCTCCTTCGATGTGCTTGCAGACTTCCGGACCATATATTCCGCGAATGGTTTAGGAGTTCCACCTGCAATATACTGGGCCAATGCTTCATTTTCGTTGATGAGAGTAAGTTTAACGTTTTTGCCGATGATCTTTCCAATGGCGACAATACCGTCTCCTTGGGCGATCAGCCGTGGGCCATATAAATACACCTTCTTCTGGTCATTTTTTGGGCCCTGTACTAAGATCGTGCCGCCCACACGACCGATATCGCCGGGTGTGATACAATCAAATTGGAAATCAGGCGCCCAGATCTTCACCTCACCAGCCTCAATCCCCTTTTTGAAGCGCAGCAAGTTTGTAGCAAAGCCACCGGGTCTCAAAGCAACGTAGTTTTCAGGTCCAAATATCTCGTCGAGATTGAGCTCAACCTGCGCATGAATGTAAGGGATGATATCGGCAGGAGTAACGTCTTTTGCCTCTCCTGCGATACTGTAACTGCTGAGGAGGACAACAAACTCAATGCCGCCGACTTCATTATTGTGAGCGTGGCTCTCATATGATCAGAAGTCCTCATAGCAACATATGTGAATGCACGCTTTGCCCCCGATGCTTTCACGGCTGCAGCCACAGTGTCGGGGTTGGTCAAGTCGGCTTGGATTCTTTCAAATCCACCTTCCTGTTCTTGCTCTGTGTTCAAACCAGAAATTTGCTTTTGGGTGTCTCTCATGGCCAGGAAAACCTTAGCTCCGTGCTCTCGGGTAGTGAGTGCCGCGACAGAGGCGACACCGCCGGTGGGACCAAAGACGATCAAAGATGACATTGGGAGGGGGCCCGGTAAAAATGGTTTACAATATATTAGATGGATGTAGGAGGCGAATTTTTATGAATAGACTGGGGACAATTGACCACTTATAGGGGAAATGGGCTAGCTCACCATTCACCCTCGGGCTTTAGCTGGAGATGTATTATCTCCAGGACCCATTTACTTCCAAAGCCAACGTCAGCCTAAACATGGAGGCAATGCAAATGACCCAGGGGAAGTGGTCCAAGCATTTATGAACTCTAGCTGAAAAAAGCGGCTGACTGCTAAAACATCGAGAGATCGAAATAGTACATTGTGTACTGTGCGTTCGAATTCCTGTCTGAGGAACCCTGAAACCCTTTGTGAAGCCCCACGTGAAGGCAGTTAGGTACATCCTGAGCAGTCCAGCTTGACTATAATTCGTATCAATAGAATTGCTTCCAGAAATCATTTCAGTGCCCGTCAGTGGGCGATTCGACCTGCTCCTATGAAGGTGGGGAAAAGCGTAGAAGATAATAGACAGGAATGGGGATGACCCAGATGAACTTGTTCTAGAAGGTATAGCCAGCCAGAAAATACTATGCACGACTTATCTGACAATAATGCCCCCAAACAGCTAATAAAGGATACCCCTTCTCAGAGCACTTACTATAATGGCGAATGAGTCTAATCCAAAGGTGTACTAAAAATAAAGTCACATCGAGTGGGTATACGAAGCATGCAATGCACACTGCATGTAGAAGGGGGCTATGTCAAGACACTACAACTTTGTATAAGCCGCTGAGCTGGCCTGATTATACCCCATATAGTTCTATTTAAACTCTCTTTACGCGGTACAGTATTTGACAGCTATTTAAGCTTAGGGATATACCTTGATCTATGATCGCCTATATATTTCACTGTGGCTGCATATTCCAGGCTAGAAGAGGCAGAGCTAGAAGTTATATCAAACACTAGAATCATTTTTGACATGGTATATACTACCATTACTGACACTATGCAATATCTTTTCTCATAAAAACCGTTCTTGTATCCCAAACCTTTCCATTCTTATCCGGCTCCCGATAATAATCATGCACAGTTTTGATTAATTGGTAACCCCGACGAGCATACCATTCCTGGTTTGTAGTCTACAGACCGTAAGTTACTTGACCGGGGACATCGAACTGTACGATCAGACTTACCCTTGGAATACCACCATATGTCACCTTCGCAAATTCTTCTCTCCTCTGATCATCTTTCTGAACCGTGTCTAGCATCAATATCTTGGCTAGTAGTGGTTCTCGGACTGCCATGGCTTCGACCTCATCCATTGCAGCTCGCCCAATTCCCTGGCCCTGAATGGACCGTCTGACGTAGAATGTCTTTATCCAGAAGATGTTCTCGGCTGGCAGGTCAAGCTCAATGTGTGCTACATCGGGGTTCTTGGAATCCAGTGAAATGTGGCCAATAGGGATGAAGCTTTCTTTTGTTGGCTGACGTGGGACACCATTAATTGTTGTGGCTGTGTCTTGAAGCATTTCATCTTTCTAGTAGCCACATGTTAGTCATTAGCTATTTTCTTTGTGGCTTGCTTGTCTTTACTTTTGGCGATATCGCTTGTGACTCATCTGATGGCAAGACCTTTCGCACAAAATGTAAGCGTACTACACTCATGTGTGTGTTGGATAGAACACAAGAATAATATTTGATGGAACTCACAATCCAATAAATGCACTTCTCGCCTTTGAGCTGTTGCTTCTTCCATTTTGTCTCAACTTTTTCCTGGTCCCAGCTACATTCAACTCGTTGCGACACAAGGCATTTCAGATGAACGTCCGAATTGGGGTCCCAGGGAAATAAGGTCACTTTCAAGATTGAGCCCATTGTGATTCAACAGCAGAACCTAGAATTGTAAGTTCAGGAGTTAATGAGTTTCAATTTGGAGAAAAGTGAGGCTCTTCCTGATTTATAAGCCAGGCTTATTCCCGAGAACTCCAAGTATAGATTACGTAGGTAACGAAATCTAAAATTTAACCAATCACGATCCCTCGTCAGCCACTTACGGAGCGCAGGTATTTTTTTTTCTGTTTCGATTAGACATGCGTCAACTATGGCCCTAAACTTGGAATCATTTAGCCGAAAGTTATTCATTGTTGGAAGGCCAATCTCTGCGCAAGAGCTAGACATACTCAGAATATGTATTTATTCTGCTTTCGACATGTTCTGCTCAGCCTTGTCTGTTGAAGACGGCTTGGTTTCCTTCTCTAGCTTCGAGCTCGCAGATGGTTGAACGTTCTCACCTATGGCTAATTGGTGGTCGAGCCGAGCTTTTTCCTCATCCGTGGCGCCAGTGAGGTTAACAGCAACCTCCTCGCCAAAGTTTTTGGCGATTTCCTCTAGGGTTAGGCCAGCAGTCTCAGGGAAGAAGAAGTAGATGACTATAATTTGTTAGCGAAAACCTAGTTGACGACTCGATCTTGATGTGATCGGGAAAAACCTACCCGGAATGAAGAATGCAGACCAGCAAATAATGACAAGATAGTATTTCCAGCCAACATTGCCGAAACCCATGGGAGCAGTTTGTAAAAGGATGAGGGTGGCTAGGTATGTCAGTTGGAATTTGGAGATGAAATTGTAACTAAAACTTACAAGCAAATTGACCGAAGAGAGAGAAGCCCATGCCAATAGGACGGATTTCAGTCGGGAAGATCTCCGAAACATAGAGGTACATAGTGGTGTCGCAGAAAGTACTGCAGAAATGTTAGCTCAATGTATTCAGCAATCTTGATATTTTGATGCTTGACTCGCCCTTGGAATGCCAGATAAAGGTATATGAAGAAGATACCGAATCCATTTCCGACCTTGTTGGTTGTACCGGCATACTGGGCGGTCATGGCAGCCAGGCAGGATGTAGAGATGATAATTCCGACAAATCCGATCATGTACATACTGCGCCGCGAATTGACTTTATCATGGAGCCAGGCGCCTAGAGGATTATAGATCAGACCTAGGCCGGGTTAGCAGACGGGCAACATGGTAGATCCTGGGTGTTCATGCTCACCAGCTGTTGTCAGCCAGACAGCACTCAAGAGCAGTGGCATACCGCCCTTCATGCCCAAGTTTGTGTATAGAAGAACAGCGTAGTTGTTCTAGCTGTTGTCAGTGGGATATACATTTCAGTTCGGTATTGCCATACTCACGATGATCAAAGGTCCGCCAAATTCAGCGCCCCACTGCGTAAGGAATCCGATAGCCATGCGCTTTCTGTATGTCTTTCGTGTAAAGACGGCCTTCCACACACTGCCATACGTAGACAATCGCTCAGCCTCGAGCTGGATTTGCTCTTTGGTCTGGAAGAACTCCTCTTTGGCAGCCAGGTTGCTTGGGTCATCTGGTGATTCACGGAGCCGTTGAAGGACATACTGTGCCTCCTCAAGCTTACCCTTTGAAATCAACCAACGGGGCGAACGTGGAAGCCAAGGAGATCCTAGAAGCAGCACCAATGCGGGTAAACATTGCAAAGCGAGGGGGAATCTCCAGCCAAACCCAGACAGGGGGCCGGTTGCATAGTAGCAAGCATAACCCACCCACCCCGAAAGCATATATCCGAAGACCAGGAAAATAGCGTGGTGGCCGACAAGCCAGCCACGGCGCAGAGCACTTGACATCTCGGAAAGATACATAGGGCAGACGGCTACAAGGATACCAATTCCAAGACCGCAAATAAAACGACCAGCCTGAAACATGCTGGAAGCTGTCAGTGCCGGCACAAGTTTAAAGCGGGAGAAATGACGCACGCCAGTGAATTAGAGCCGGCCTGAAGTGCTCCTCCGAAGAGTGAAAAGAAGGCACCGAACTGGATGTTTGCCTTTCGGCCAAAGAAATCACACGACCACATTATAAAAAGTGTACCAACAGCACCACCTGCGCTAAAAACACCGTTTGCTGTCGAGATCACGGGAGTAGTGACGGTTGCGTATCCCGGTTCACCTTCAGCGGGCAGACCGAAGTAGGCATACCATCCTGGCTGGCCGATTGTACTGGAGATAATCGAAGAGCAATATCCATATGTCTATTTGTGTAAGCTTGGTAAATAACCGCCAAGTGAAGATATAAGCGGGCTCACCATTGACCCAATAGCCACAAAGATGATAACCAGCCTGTTATAGGAACTCGTCTGAGACCCGAACCTACCCATAATGGTCTGCTGTAGTTTTTACCACTCTCAATAGATTAATGGTATTTAATAAATGATGCCAGCATTTCAGATATGAATGAGGGAGAAATTTCAGCATGTTTGCAGCGGATGACAAGTAGGGGGTGCTTGTAGGGATGTTACTCTGTGGAGTGGCCCACTAAGCTGCGTACTGTAGGGTTTGTAAAAACATAACTGGCTTGCCGATCACGGCACAAAAATTGAAGTCCTCTGAAACTGTCTTGGGATATGTTAAAATGTTAAGCAATGCTCATAAAATTTAACTCCCACATTCTGTATTTATGTAGCTGTGTTGTAGCATGTACCCGATTTTTAGGTCTTGGTCGTTACTTCCCTGGGCCACTTTAGTTGCTCAGGGTCCTGCTCACTGTCCGGGTGAGTATTTCACAGCACAGGATTATGTATTTATATATTTATGTGCCCAGGGATCACTCCACTTCACTCCATATAGACTCATCACGACTCGTTCTTACTCTTGAGACCCGCATCCCTCTAAAACAGGCTTCACAGGTCTCTACTGCTGCTTAATTTCATTCCCTTCTGACTTAGACCTCTGTTTCTCATCGTTCCTCATCCACTTAACTTCGAAAGCTAGGAAGAATGCTGTGGCTATTGTAGCGACCGCAACAAATTATCGTGTCCATCTGGTTAGGAACAATCCTGCTACAAGGCCACCCTAGGGAAGGGCCACTTACAAATGTTGAAATAATGGCTGTGTTATAAGATTTCAAAACAAAACGTGACAGTCTAGGGAAATTATACTCGATGGTTTCTTATACATAAGCAGTTAGTCTGCGCCAAAACCCACTGGTGGGTCGAGACCCCGGACCCAAAAACCCACCCAAAACCCACAGTGGCCATTCCGACCCACCCATTCTCTGCACTATTTTCCCAATCAGGCATTGCCAAGCTAGTTCTTTAGTAAGTTGGTTAACTAACTACAGAACTTACTAGTTAACGCTACTCCACAGTACAAGCAGTTCATTGATAATTTTTATTTAGGAAACTATCATATCTTGGGCTCGAAATTTTCCCATAACTCCGACCAGCACAAACGACAATAGAACAGTGAAAAGATGGCCCAGTCTCCCTTTGATACCCCGTTTGATCAGCTCCCGAATGCAAAACAGGTTTGGGTAGGAAAACCAGGTAGCCATGAAGAGGGTCTAGGAAAACTAGCTCTTCTTACCCCTGAAGTCGTCGCCGCGGCTTCCGCCAGCGAGATCAGATGTGGTCGACGGGTGACGATGGGATGGGAGATGACGAAACTGGATTTTCCTAATCTCAACCGTCAACCCTGTCACCATGAGATTGTGCCTCTTCTGGGAGGTATAGCATTCGATGATATTTATATTATGAACCCACGTGAGTTGAGAGAAATTCTGCTTTTCTCCCGTTTGTCTCTTTTTTACAACATATTGACTGTTTGTCAGAGCAAAGTAGCCAGTGGGACGGCCTCCGCCATTTTTCTCAGCTAGTGCCTGGTCAATCTGACCGTGTTTTCTATGGTGGAACAACTAGTGCAGAGATCAATGATCGCCAAAATGATCGAATTGGTCTACAGCATTGGGCCCGAGAAGGAATCGCAGGTACTCATCCCCTTCACATGAATCCCCTGATGTTATCTCACCCAATTGCAATAGGACGTGGAGTCCTGATCGACTACGCTACATGGGCCGAGAAAAAGGGGATCAAATACACCACATTCTCGACCCACCAAGTGCGTTTTACCGACATCCTCGAAATTGCCAAGGAGAGCAACATCACATTCCAAAAGGGCGATATTCTTTTTGTCCGCATAGGAGTGACCAAGGAGTGGGACACGTCCATGACAGAAGCCCAAAAACAAGCCTATTCGGATAACCCCAGCCCAGAGCATGCTGGGGTTGAGGCGACCACAGAAGTCCTCCGCTGGCTGTGGGACACCGGATTTGCGGCCATCGCCAGTGATGCAATCAGCTGGGAGGTGAGCGATAAGAATAATAGACCTCCAACATCTCGAGCAAGTCAATAAAGGAAATCAACTGACAGACCCGTAGGTCTACCCGCCACAATCCCCTGACATCTTCCTCCATGAATATGTGCTTGCTGGGTGGGGAATGCCGATCGGTGAGTTGCCGGAGCGTTTTCCTCCGACTTTCACAAATTCATTATATTGATAAAAAACAGGGGAACTATTTGATCTTGAGGCGCTGGCACGGACCTGCCAGGAACTCCAGCGGTGGAGCTTTTTCGTGGCATCAGTGCCTTTGAACATGCCCGGTGGGGTTTCCTCACCTCCTAATGTGATGGCTATTTTCTAGTCCAAAATGTTCAACAGAGTCTTCATTACTTAGTCAAACAAGCATGCGGAAGGCATTGCTGGCACCTCTTCAGCCTAGAAACTAGGAAATAGAAGGTCCTAAAAATAGGGTTTAAAGATCCTCGTTTGAAAGAGATTTTAAACTGGCATACTTTTACGAGCTGCATAGTTGAAACCGGGATATTTATCACCCATGATCAGCCTTGAAACAGAAGAACAAACAGAACTTTATTATCTGTCACAAGTGCAAACAGATATCCGGAGCTAGTTATTCATGCATAAGGTCAGTGAAAAATAAAATGTTTGACAACGATCCATTCCTCAGCGGTATGGTTCACCAATTTTTTTTTCTGGTCTTGCTTTGGCACCACAATTTGAGATGTTCATATATCATATGCATACATTGTACAATATGTGGTCCCTGGTGCATGGTGGAGAAGTTGCATACAGAGCCCGTGGTGGCGTGCATTCAAACTTTTCATGCTGGACCTGCCACTCGACCTACATATCAAAATGCTTAAATTTGCCGAGATCAAGTCAATAACAATGTTTATAGCATGGCCTCAGCATAAGCATAGGAATACATATAAAGGCTTGCATATTCTCCGACAATATCAATGACATCCAGTTTCTAATTAAAAACTCTGGGCTTGAAACTGGAGTTAGTCCATGCGGGAAGTGGACCCCAACCGCCCCATCAACCATGGTTGCGTAGAATGGTCCTGATCCCAAAGTCAAAAATACGAGGCAAACGCCACATTTGAGTAATGTACTCCGTACTCTTGATTTCATCCCTGCTAGGTAATTGTACTGCATATCATTATTCATCTTGTATGCTAAATGGGTATGGAAACATGATCGGTAATTCCTTTTCCCGCTGGTACATCCGCCCAGGACCCTCTGTTTCACAATATATATAATGATCTATCACGTATTGATGATAGCCGATCGTCCCTCCAAATTGCCCTCGTTCCTCCCCAAAGCGCTTTTGTATAATTCAGTGGGGCTAGTATGGCATTCACACCTGGAGCAAGGCCAAACTAGCCGAGTCAACAGCCAGTCAATAGGGCTAAAATACTAAGGAACCCTGCTAAGGCCATTATATTGTTGCTTTAAAGACAGAGCTGCCTTGAAACACCTGCCCTCCGTTACTAATTCTAGACTTACTGAAATCCGGGATGCATTCCATGTCGTTGCGTTTCGATTGCAAATCGAAATAAAGGGATTCGAGTTCCAGACTATTGAGGGCACATGTTTAGACCAGATATCAATCATCTTGGCCGATGCCGTCGTCAGTGTGGTCAGTGATATGATTGTTCTCATCTTGCCATTACCATTGACTTTGACTCTGCAAATGTCTAAAAAGAGAAAGATGCGGGTTATGTGTATTCTGGGTGCGGGGGGCTAGCTGCTGCGGCCAGTATCATCCGCTGGCACTTATTCTCGTTACTGGACAATCGAGGGACATTTCTCGTGCTTTCATGAGAATTAATATGCTAGGGTATGTTCCTCCCAGTCTCTTCTTTTGAATATACATTCTAACTGAGAAATTCTCCATCATAATGCAGAAGTCTCCATTGGCATTATCTGCACCTGTCTTCCTTCCCTCTCAGCTCTCAACATCCGCATATACCAGGAATACTCTAGTAACAAAGCAACCCTCAAGTCTGACTACAAAATAAGCACAATGCAAAACCAAGGCACAATGAATCGAAGCAAGAATCGAACGAGTGTTAGGGCAGGCTCGGATAAAGGTGTACTCATGTACAATGCACTGGGAAACCCGAGGATTGAGACAATCATCCACGGCAATAGTGAGCAAGGAGATCCGCCAAAACTGACATTTGATGGCATAGGAGTCACTCGATCTGTTGATGTGTCAACCTCTGTGGAGCCTCAGTGATACAAATAACAATTCAATTTTGTTTTGGATGGTAAAAGAACCGTGTAAATCATCAAATATAGAGCTGAGCCAGTATATTTTTCGTATGTATAGTAATATCTCTTTTTCCTTTGTGGTGAGTGTGTGATCTTGTTGAGAAGAAGCCGAGTCTTGAATTATGCTCTGTATACCGTCGGGACCCGTGCCAGCAGCCCATAATCAATTAGGGCTACCTATTCCAGGCTGGCGTGGATATGCGGACCGCCATAGAATACGGATGTGATCTCTGTTGACTGCCATGATCCACAATCCCCTAGGTTTACCTGTGTCTCATATCCGAGCTGTTGAAAATTGACCCCGAGCTATGAGGCGCAGGAGGGATTAGTGCACGCTGTCCAATTCGGGACGACTGGGATGGTGAAGCAACTACTTGAACGAGGAGTTGATCCCAAAGTATCTTAACTCACACCTCACCTATCTTTGCTGGGTGGCTGCAGCATAATCCCCCTCCCCTGACAGTAGCATTAATGCTACAGCCATTCTTGACATGCTCATAGCCCATAGGGCTGATATAAGGGAGCGGTGTTTTCCTGGCATGACTCCCCTGTACCGGCTCATCGTGTATGTCAATATTGACGAGCAGTGGGTTTTCGATCAAGCGGAGATACGACTCCTGCTGGAGGGAGGTGCAGATCCCTTCGCAGAGCATGATCGCTGGACTGTACTCGTTATAGAGAAAAGGAATGACCACACTCATTCTGACTTACTATTCATGCGTAGGCGGTCAATTCACACCCCCAATCCCTTGTCACACGACTGCCCACCTATGAGAATGGCTAAATTTATGCGCAAGAGGTTGACCAAGGCGATGACCCATTCCTAGCATGTATGAGACGGGGGATAAAGCAGTTCTTAGGCTCATACTTGACAAGATTGATCGGAAAGAGACCTATTTGGAGGAGTTGAAGGAGAGAACTGAGCATGGATTGAGGCGACTGAGAATGGGAACCTACACCTTCTACCCATTCTAGAGGATTATTACTAGGCAGAAGAATATCCATTCAAGCAGATAAAGGTTTATTCATGATACCAATATGCCATTTGCACATAAATTGACTTGAATGATGCTGGAAAGACCCGCTCAAATGTATAGACAGAAGAAGTGCTCTACGCCAAATGCAAAATACCCACAGTCAAGATCAAGAGATCTTTTCGATCCTCTTCCTTCCAATATCCATCTTGGATTTTAGTCTAGACAGATTGTTAGTAAGGTAGATCAAAACAAGTGGAAAACGTGAGAAAAGGGCGTGGACGAACATATCAGCCTCCTCATCCGCCAACCTCAGCAGATCATTCTGCACCTCGAGCTCCTCATTAATGCGAGTGCCGAGTTCCTTCTGTCGAATAATGATCTTCATCAACTCATCCACATTCTCATCTTGACTCTGCATCATCTGCCTCTGCAACTGCAGCACGCCCTCGTTGTCAAGCTCTCGAGTCCGCTCCGTCTCTTTGCCAAGGACCCTGCCCGCCCGTGCGGGAGTCCTACGCCCACTAGACGCATCTCCAGCGATATTGCCAGCATTGATCAAAGCTCCTTTATCTTGGATAGATGCGACAGTATGATCAAGTCGACTTTTAGTTGCCATTGCATGCAGCAGATCCTCTAGGCCGTCTTTTTCCTTCCGCGCATTGATGAGCAGGTCTTTTCGTCGGCGGATCTCGCCTCCACCGAGACTGGATGACTGGGAGCTCTTATCTCCACGCCCTAAATTCTTCAGTCCATCGTCCAGTGTGGTGATCATTGCCCCCGCACGGACCAGACTGCCCTTCGCCTGCGCAGAGCTCTCGTGTTGCTTCTGTGGCGTTGTCTCCTGGTCTCTGCGAGATAGTTGTAGTCGTGCATCATGGAGGTGGTTCTTCATATCGCGGTAGTAGTCGAGCCATAGCGTTGGGTCTGTGATGGGGGCGTTTGTAGCGGCTGGATCTGTGATGGCGGCGTGGAGTCTGGTGGAGGTCGTTGACCCGGTTCCCGTTGATGCGACTGCGGTGGGAAGGTTGAGGAATGCACGCCACGCGGGCGAGGTGCGCCAGCGCCCATCTTCGGACTCGTTGATCGCGCGAAGGTACTCCTCTAGGCCGCGGCGGCGGTCTTCACGCAATCGTTCATTCGAGACAGTTTTCGCAAACCAGGTTTTTGAAGGTAGGGGAGCTGGTGGAGGGGCATTCGTTTGGGAGATGAGGGTGCTGTGGAATGTTGTAAAGTCCGAGTAGCGTTTAGGGACCGTGAAGGAGCGGAGTGGGAGGCGGAGGGTGATGTGGTAGACAGTGTATGGCGGGGAGGTGTTCGAGAGGGTTGTATTCGGGATCGCTATCTCAACGGTTGGCGCCATTTTGATTAAAATTGGAATGAAAACGGCATTATTGTCAAAAGTTGGGTAAAACAAAGAGGTGAGGAGCTGCCCAGGCGAGGTCTCCCGGGGGGGGGGCATGACGCAAACCTTCGAAAGCTTAGACCAGCCTAGCCACCCGATATGCCCTATGATCAGGCACTACGTATAGAACACAAGACATTGGCACGTTGTAACACGGAATTAATATTAAATAACAATGGGTATCTCATACATGCAGATCAAATTCATCTAATCCCAGATTTCTCGTTCCTGTAACAGATCCCGCTGGCCAAAGAACTCACCAACAACAGTAATGATCATGTCGAGCAGGGCATGGGTATGTATCGACCAATCGTCTTCTTCTTCTTGTTCTTCTTCTTCATCGTCATCTTTTTTTTCTTTATCGCAGTTAGCAGGCATCTCTATAGAGTCGAAATTTTTCTGCAGCCGAGCTTGCAAGCGCGCCTTGGCTGCCTCCAAGTCGGATTCTTCAAGCGATATATCAGGAATGCTAGAATCTTGTGCTTCTGCAGTCGCCGCCAATTCTTCTTGCTTGATTTCATCCTGACTCTGAACTGTGGCCTCCGGCTGAGCTCCATCCTTGGTCTCTTTCTCACCTTGGGCTGTAGGTTCCGGCTGAGTTTCCTGCTTGGTCGCTTTCTCATCCTGGGTTGTAGGTCCCTGCTGAACTTCTTCCTTGGTATCTTTCTCAACCTCGGCGAGATTGCCCTGCTGTGTTTCCTCCTTTGGTGTGTCCGCCATGGAAGAATCAGCCACCACCTCCTCCTCATCCTCCTCCTCCTCGTACTCTTCGTTCTCTAGCTCTTGCACCTTGCGCAAAATCGTCGCAGCTCGTTTGCCCAGATTTCGAACAACTCCCACCTCTCGGGTAGAAAGTTGCCCAACCTCGCGGCACTTCCCCAACAATCCCCATGCCCACGCTCCAATGCGCCGTACACGCTGGGTGTCATCACCCCGTACAATATCAGACATCATTCGCGCTAGTATTTCCAGCACTTCTAACACGCTGTCAATGTCCATGCTTGCAAGTTGAACCATGCGTGGTTCGACTGTGACCAAAAGCCGACGCCATGTTTTATGTGCAGATCCGGCCTTTCGGGGAAGACTGATAGGGTGGTCATTGTCGAGAGTGTCGACAGCACCAGCGGGTGGACTGCATCGTAGGGTCGATCGTAAGAGGAGAAATCGATGTCGGAGAAGATTGTTGTAGGACTTTTGCGTATCGGGATAGAGCTCATCGAGCTTTGAAGAAGAATTTGCGTCCTTGGTTTCATCCACATCCTCAGGAGGGGCAATATAGGCTTCATCCTCGTAAAAGCCTGCTGGCAGAGGAAGGTTACTCGGTTCAAGCGACTTCAGATTGCGTTGCATCTTCGATGCTGAATCTAAAGGGTCTGTAGTCTGACTGGGCGCAGAAAATAGTACCGGTAGTGAGTTTGCTTCGGATCTATCGAAAAAAAAAATAAGTCCAAACTTGAATCAAAACTGCGCAGAACCGAGGAAAGCTCGTGGTCGTTTAGGGGCCAAGGCAAAAGCTCTTTATATTTAAGGTTAGGCATACCGAACCATGCGTAAGTATTCCAATCCATCCTCCAGGTCATCGTACGGCAATTCATCGCCTTCATCATCCAAACCCGGGAATGCACTCTTCTGGCCATAGAGGGGATGTTGACGGGGACGCTCATAAGACGCCGTCGAAGGTTCGCCATCGTCATCTTCGTCATAAGATATCCGAGGACGTTTCAAGGGGGGCGGTGACATGGTGGCTTTTCTCTTGTTGGGCATAGTGAGGTGAAGGTAGTGAGGTGAAGGTGGTAGCCCAGTAGAGTCGAAGGAGCTTGGGCCAATCCGCGGACCAATCCTTATTACAAATATCCTTAACCACCTAACTATTTTCTTAATGTGATAAGAGATTTATAGGATTATGAATGTTTTACTTACCAGCTTAAGACTAATACTTCTGGTTTTATTCAGCTATCATAATCCTAGATCCAACATCAAATTGTACATATATACAAGCAAACCCAAGGCGGTGTAAGATAACTGTTTATCGAAGGCGGGGACCTGCATCTGCCGGGAAAAAAGATAAGGATCGTCATCGGACTATTTTTATATCTTCAATTATTGACTCTCATCCACCCCTCATGTATTTTTTTGTCACTTACTATCCACACTCTCTCATTGGACGCTTTTTCACTGGTCTCAAACTACAGTCCTTTCTGCTGTGGTACTCAACTAAGTGAAGGAAAATTGGCCTAACAATCCCGCTTCACTTGAGATGACATGCGTCATTGCCTCTCTCGGAAGCGGTTCGGTCTCTCTTTGCCTCTTCATCGCCATCTTCGCCCCTGGTTGTCACAAAACATCACATATAATATTTCGGAAATACTGGTGCTTTAAGATGTCTGTTTGAAAAATTCATGTTGACTCGCAAAATGCCAACGCTGGTCGATTCCTCCGAAGTTATGACTTCTCGTCGATATGTTCACCTCCCTACAGAGGTCTTAATACACATCGCCAGATTCATTTTTGATAATTGGTGTAATACCAATCCCCCATTTTTTCAAGTCACACTTCAAAGGTTCTGTGCGGTCTCTCGTCAGTGGTACTCTGCTGGCATCGAATTTCTGTACTACCGACCTCAACTTGACCAAGGGAATAGCTTTTTGCTTTTCACCAACACTGTGTGTCCGCCACTTCGCTCCCGAGAACGAAAAGTGGAACTAGGATCTCTCGTTCAAGTCCTGAGCCTCGGAGCATTGGTACATCAAAGCTCCAATAGCCTGACGGCACGGCTTCTAGGTCGAGTGAAGAAAAACCTGAAGACTTTTTCTGCTCCGAGGATCTCTTTTTCGTGAGTAAATACTGGCTATCACAACATACTTTCTAACCCTAAGCTAACCTCTTTCCATAGGATCAACAGCCTTGCGCCCTTAGCAAAATGCAAAGAGCTTTCCTATCTCTGCCTTGGCTTGGTAGCTGAGCCAATTCCGCTTTCTGCTATCAAGAAAGCCATCAGCAGTCTCAACAAACTGCAATCCCTCAAGCTTCCATCTTCAATGTTTATCACGGATGACGGTTCCAGTGAAGATTGGCCACCTAATCTGAGATATCTCCAGGTTGGCGGGCAATTTGATGTCGAGAAAATGTCTTCTTTCAGGTGGCCCGCTAACTTGGTATCTTTATCATTTTGTGGTTGCGAGAATCTGGACACTTTCGTCTTGGAACAGATCCTTATGAACGAGCAGCTTTGCACCACGCTTACTCAATTGACCATCCACCGTTCTAACCGCGAAATGTTTGAGGAGGGACCATCTGATATATTATCAGCGCTCATTGCTTTGCAGTCTCTTCGGATACCCGTCGATCTGCTTTATGATTTACTCATTCTTCCTGCGTTTGATCCAATAGATTCTCCAATATCGATCCGTGCGCTAGAACTTACGGAACCATATGATGAGGATTTTTCTACAGTGATTGATCCCGATGATATTTGCAAGATCTTAAAAAGGAAGCTTTCTCGAGTGTGTTATGTTGGTATCAGCCCTGGCTGTCTTGGGGTAATACCTGAAACATCTCATGCCAAAATTGACAAGTTGGTATGGAAGAACATTGATAAGTGTCCTGAGGAGGAACTTGATTCTCTTCTTGACTTGGGTCTCGTTGTCATGGATAAGGAGCCATTTTGCTAGCGTTCACGCAGTCTTATACAATTCTGGTCTCTTTATTTCCACCAGCCTTTTATGAGTCATGTTACCGCCCCAGCAGCCATTTTCTGAGCGATATACAATATCACAATCTGTAAGACAGACTTCACGAAGTGATAGCACTCGTTGAACCGGAAAAGTTACATGTTTTGAGAGAATAATAATGCACCGATAGCGATAATCCCGGCTGAGCCGTGATTCATTTGACTTTACTCAATATTTAATTCAAAATCCTAGTTCATCTTTTTAAAGCTTCAAATCAAAGGGAAGAGTAGAAGTTTGAGAACTGCAGTGGAGTGGGGAAGTGGAAATTCCACAGGAAAGATCTGGCCGCACAGGAACTCGGCAATGACGTACATTTCCTTCTGTACACATTCCCCAAGACCATCTCACAATGAGATCGCAAACCCTTTGGCGGTCATTTGGCCTATTACAGCGCCAAACTCTTTCTTCTCGTAAAACTATCGCCCGCCGAGCTATCCAAACAGCTAGTTCTCGACCGGTCCCCAACTTCGCATTTGCATTTGAGTGAGTCCTGTCTAGCGAACGTATTCGGCTTGATTTGTTTCTCACATGGTATAGCATTGACGGCGTCCTCCTCCGTGCATCGAAACCTATACCCGGTGCCGCCGAATCACTGGCTTTCCTGAAGGAGCAAGGCATCCCCTTTCTTCTACTCACCAATGGCGGCGGTAAACACGAGACAGAGCGTGTCGCAGAAATTAGCGAAAAACTAGGGATCCCACTGGATGCTACGGACATTGTGCAGAGTCACTCGCCCTTTGCTGAGCTGGTCAAGGGATCGGGCGAGTCAAGCGCTCTGGAGCATAAATGTGTTTTGGTGGCTGGAGGCGATGGGGATAACTGCCGGCGCGTGGCAGAACAGTATGTCAAGGACCCCTTTCTCCTGATAAATGATATATTCTAAGCAATGGTAATAGATACGGCTTTAAGAATGTTGTCACCCCTGCAGATATTTTCATGGCCAACCCCGCTGTCTGGCCGTTTTCGAAGAACTTCAGCGACTATTATAAAACATTTGCCCGACCGCTCCCCAGCCCCATTGATTTCAATAATCCATCGAATAGTCTAAAGATCGACGCCGTCTTTGTGTTCAATGACCCTCGTGATTGGGCATTGGATACTCAGGTTATTATGGACCTCCTCCTCTCATCGCAAGGCCGTATGGGCACTTTGTCTGAAAAGAACGGCCGAATCGACCTTCCCAACCACGGGTACCAGCAGGATGGCCAGCCCCATCTATACTTCTCTAACCCAGATCTGTGGTGGGCCGCCGCCTACCCCTTGCCCCGTCTTGGTCAGGGCGGATTCCGAGAAGCGCTTGAGGGTGTTTGGGCTGCGACTACAGGTGGACCCAGCAAGGGTATTGAGTTGAAGAAGACCGT
The DNA here is from genome assembly GCA_928213465.1 of Penicillium sclerotigenum. NCBI lineage: Eukaryota > Fungi > Ascomycota > Eurotiomycetes > Eurotiales > Aspergillaceae > Penicillium > Penicillium sclerotigenum. The sequence goes on along the minus strand of CAKMRK010000675.1, from coordinate 110,841 downwards.
GATCGGCAAACCTTATCAACCCACCTACGAGTTTGCAGAGCGTCAATTGCTTCGGAACCGGCTGAGAACATTTGGAAGCTCTGCAGAGCGCACACCCTTGGAAAGAGTATACATGGTCGGTGATAATCCAGAGTCGGATATTCGAGGAGCAAACTCCTACCGTAGTGAAATTGGCAGTAGCTGGCACTCAATCCTTGTCCGCACTGGAGTATACAGTGGCGGAGAGCCTGCTTGGATTCCTCAGACAATTGCGGACAATGTGCACAAAGGTGTTCAATGGGCATTGAAGAACTCGAACTGGCCTGCTTCCTGAGTGTCAAGGGACACTAGACACCCTATATTGACATAAAGATCAGCATGAATACGGCGCCAATTGTATGTTTAGGCATGTTTATTCTACATAGCTAGCAATATCGAACCGCATAAACGCATCCAATGCATTTTATTCTAGCCATCAAATAACAAGGCTTCGAAGAAATGATTTACATACAAGGATGTATACGATCAAGCTGGTAGAGTTTGGATCTGCGCAGTCCCCACACCGCCTACCCCTCTTAGGGCTTGATCATTCGGTGGGGTGAGTCAACGGAAACACTTTTCTCTGCAGCTCTACTTACAATCAGCCTGCTGCATTAAGTCCTGCAAATTTCTCAGGATAGAAAATTATTGAGGTAGGATCCGCCACCCCCAAATCAACACTTTGCCCCCTCTAATTGTCCTCGCAGCGCCATGGCCGACTCCGAATTGCCCCACCGTCCCAAGCCCGAGGCCCAGGATGCCTCCGCTCCCGCCGCGGAAGGTGACACCAAGGGCCCAAGCAAGAACGCTCTGAAGAAGGCTGCAAAGGATAAGGCCAAGGCAGAGAAGGCTGCTGCGCGTGCGGCGCAAGAAAAGGCCCAGGCCGCCGCCCAGGAGGCCAACGACACGGCCAAGGATCTATATGGTGCCCTCCCAGAGACCGAGAACACCGTCCCCTCTACACGATTCAGCGAACTCTCCGAGGAACACTACGAGAAGGAAGTGACAATTGTGGCGCGTGTGGACAATGCTCGTGTGCAGAGTGCTAAGCTTGCATTCTTGATGCTGCGCCAGCAGGGACAAAAGGTGCAGGCCGTTATTGCGGCCGCGGAGCCCATCTCGCGACAGATGATCAAATACACCGGCGGGTTGAACGTCAACTCGATCGTGCAGGTCACCGGTATTGTGAAGAAGCCCGAGATCCCGATCTCGTCCGCGTCCATCAGCCACCTCGAGATCCACATTCGCAAGGTCTACATGATCTCTGAGGCTGCACAGATGCTCCCCATGCAAGTCAAGGATGCTGAGCGCCCTCCCCCAGAGAACACCGAGGAAGGTGCCCAGGTTGACGCCGAGGGTGCTCCCATCGTCACACTCAAGACCCGCCTCGACAACCGGGTCCTCGATCTGCAGACCGAGACCAGCCAGGCCATCACCTGGATTTCCAGCGGTGTTTCACAGCTTTTCGCCGAGTACATGATTAAGAGTGGCTCTCGGTGGATCTTCACACCTAAGCTGGTCGGTGCCGCCACGGAAGGTGGTAGCGGTGTCTTCGAGGTGAAGTACTTCAAGCGCAACGCCTACTTGGCCCAGAGTCCCCAGCTCTACAAGCAGATGTGTATTGCCGGCGATATGGAGAACGTCTTCGAGATCGCCCCCGTGTTCCGTGCGGAGGACAGCAACACCCACCGTCACTTGACCGAGGTATGATTTACTTACACTCAAACAGGAAAAAAAGCTTATTCTAACATGACCTACAGTTCTCCGGTCTCGATTTCGAGAAGACCTTCCGCGGCCACTACCACGAGGTTCTGGAATTCGCCGAAGATCTCCTCGTCTTCATCCTCACCCAGCTCAAGGAGCGCTACGCGTCTCAGATCGCCATCATCCAGAAGTCTTACCCCAAGGCCGGCGACTTCAAGCTTCCCAAGGACGGCAAGGCCCTGCGCATGAACTACATGGACGGAGTCGCCCTGCTGAAAGAAGCCGGCGTCGACGTTTCCGAGCAAGAGCGCTTCGAGAACGACTTCACCACCGCGATGGAGAAGCAGCTCGGCCAAATCATCCGCGAGAAGTACGACACCGACTTCTACGTCCTCGACAAGTTCCCCATGGCTGTCCGTCCCTTCTACACCAAGGCCGACCCCGACGACAAGCGCTTCTCTAACTCGTACGACTTCTTCATGCGTGGCGAGGAGATCATGTCTGGTGCCCAGCGTATCAACGATATCAAGGAGTTGGAGGAGTCTATGCGCGCTAAGGGTCTTGAGCCTAACCAGGAGGGCTTCGAGGATTACCTCAATGCTTTCCGCCAGGGTTGTCCCCCTCACGCTGGTGGTGGTCTCGGTCTCAACCGTATTGTTATGTTCTTCCTTGGCTTGCCTAACGTTCGTTTGGCTTCGCTGTTCCCTCGTGACCCTCAGCGTCTGCGCCCTTGATTTTGCACTGTGTGGAACTATCTCATGACATTACAAGAAGCACATAAAAACAAAATACTTTCCTTTCAACCATATATACATGATTTGTTTCAGCAGTAACATCCCACTGTGACGAATATAAAGCAAACAACTTTTAGTCGGCAGCTTCCTTGTCTACTCTAACTTGTAACAGCCAGCTAGCGTTTCAAGGTTAAGAATCAAGTCTACAAGTGAATATATACGCCAGTGGCTGCTAAACTGCGAAGAACCAGAAACACCAAGAGTAGGCATGAATATGATATGATATTTGGATGAAAAGTTGCATTGACGAGTTTTGAGGGGTGGACGACGCAATCTAACGAACCAAGACACATGAAAAAAAGACACACGCTCTTGTCCCCCCCAACCAGGATTAAGCACGTAACGAAAAAATAGAAAAGCAGAGAGGGATTAAGACACAGAAGCAATGACAGCCGCGGCAACGCCTTCCTCTTCTGCCCGGACGGTGATCTTGGTAGTGACACCGGCCTTGCTGGAGTAGGCCATCTTGATGAGAGAAGCAACACGGCCGCCAGAGACGGTCTTGCCGAACAGCTTGAGCGTGTGTGTGCTGCTGTTGAGGGCGACGTCGGTGCCCTCAAGGGGTTGCAGAGATAGTGCTGAGATCAGTTGTTCCGTGGCATCTATCGGGCGTCAGTATGGCTATGTATGGGGATGAGTGATAGATAGGACTTGTACGTACCGTTGATACCCTTTGTGTTGCTGAGCTGCAGAGTTTCGCTTTCTTCCTCGCCGTTGGCACCAGTCTGTTCCCAGACGTGGTCGAAGCTGCCGGCGAATGTCGGGATGACATAGTCGCTGCCTGTCAGCTCGAGGTCCTCCACCTGGTACTCGTCGTCGTAGCCACTGTCCTCGGGCTCGCCGCTTGCGGGGTCGATTTCTTTGCTGGTGAACTTGAGGATGTTTGTGAAGGAGGTGACGGGGACGCTGTTCTCGCCGGTGAGCTTCTTGAAAGCAACGTAGACAACACCAGGCTGGTCTGTGGGCAGCGTGGGGGCAGGAATGATAAAGTCGTCCTCCAATACGTCCTCTTCCTCTGGTGTAGCAACCACTGTGACATTCTCGAGAATGGTATCCGGAAGTGTGTTCTTAATATCATATTGCAGCACGATATGTTCCTTGAAAATGTGCTTGACGGCCGTAACGACATATTCGGTTTCGCTCTCGGAAAGCTCGACGGGTGCAGAGGACTTGAGCAAAATACCGTATGCCTTGATGTCGGGGTACTGCAGAAGTTGCTCTGCGTATTTCTGGGTGGCAGAGGCGCTGGCCGCCTCGGCCATACCGCCGGTTGCCTGGCCCTTCGGGGGACCGGCTGAAGGGGCCTTGAGAGTGGGAGTGGCCGAGGTAAGCTTCTTGGTCCTCTCTTCAGCCAGGGCCTGCTCGTGTGAGACAACCGGAATGGTAGCAACATCGAAGGCAGTAGCAAAAGTATTCTTGTCACCAGACGTCACGTACATGACGAGCTGGTGTTCAAAGGTGGAAAGGGAATACATTGAGTCTAGAACCATTAGTAAATTTCCTATTACCAGTCATGGACAAATTCTTACCATTCTTAATGAAAGCGCTCGCGGTCTCATCCTCTTCGCCCATAAGACGTAGGTTAAGTGCAGCACGGTCTCGCACCTCGTCGTCGGTGTCATCAAGACAACGGGTGAGGAGAACATGAACACTAGACTTGACTTCGGGGTCCTTCTGGCCAACACCAAACTTGGCCAATGCGGTGACAGCAGCGGCGCGTACGATAGCGTTCTCCAATACGACGCGGTTGTAGATGTAGCGGATATACTTGGTGGGAGAGGTAGTCTTAGGGCCCTCAGAACCAAGCAGGTGAAGGATTCTAACCGAGAGCTTGGTGAACTCGCAGTCTTCAATGAACTCGCAGAGATGGGCAAGCGCATCTTCCTTGCTTTCCGGGACAAACTTGATCAAATCGAACATGCTCTCAACAACAGCGCGCTTGAACTCGTAGCCACCCTCGTCCCGCAGGATGCCACTCAGGAAAACGAGCATACCGGCCTGCTTGCTGGGGAACTTCAAACACAAAGTGCGAATAGCCTCGACAATAGTGACCTTGAACTCGTCGGTGATATCGGCCATAAAGCCCGAGATTTGCTTCATCAGACGGTCGACGCTAGCTTCGTTGCCGGTCTTGAGCAGTGTTGTAATGGCAAACGTGGCAATAGAGCGGTTCGAGTTAGAGATGAGGGACTCAATATCGGGGTTGCAGACATTCACGATGTGTGGCTTGAAAGAGGCAAAGTTGTGTAGGATACGGATGGCAGCGAACTTGGTGATCGACCGGGGAGAGGACAGGAAGAGCTGGAGGACGTGAACTGCCTGCGTTGCCTCGGCATCGGTGACGTCGCGCACATCACAAATCGCCTTGGCCGCCTCGAAATTGACCATCTCATGCTTGTGGCGGAGCCAGCCATCCAACAGCTGCATCATGGGTTTCCGGAGACCTTGGTCCTCCTCAGCCAATTTGGCCGCTAGACGTACTAACAAAACCAGAGCAGCTGGGCTCTTCACCACTCCTGCAGCACCGTACTGCTGTACCATCTTGACCAAAGACATACGATCGTGCGAGCGCATCTGGTACAAAAGACCGATGGCATGATACTGTGTCATGAAATTCGAGTTGGAGATGGCGTGGCTCTGTGAGCTCGTAGAGAAACCAAGGAACCCGGTTGATGACTTCGATGACGAGGCCGCTTCCTGTGTTTCACTCTGCCATCTCCGGACAACATCGCGCGCAATGGGCAGGAGGTGGTAGGAAGAGACCAAGGCCGCGGAGGACACCGAGGGGGTCTTGTCAACAATGGCGGTCTTGATAAGTCGCTCGATACCCTGTGCTGTAGAACCCTTTTGCAATTGTCAGCAAATCCCCTCAAGCATTGAAGTGCTCGCGACCGACGACATACATCGATAATGCGACAGAGCGCTCTGATGGCATTAGCCCGGTACAAAACATCGCTTCCTACTGCGGTGTCCTTCATAATGATACTGGTTGACATGATCACATCTTCGGCGGTGCCAGCCAGCTCCTTCAAGATCAGATACACCATCTGCCGCAATGACGGGTCTTTGTTCTGGAAGAGCTTAGAGATTCCGAAGAAGAGGGTGGTGGCTTCATTCGTAGGGAACTGCTCCCCGGTGAACATGAGGACAGCGATCTTGGTGAGTAATGTTCGGCATGTTCGTGGCGAAATAGGAGAGGAATTGAATAGGCGTGCTAGGAGAATTATCTCATCAGCATTGAATATGTGCATTGCATGGAGGCGCCAGGGGGTATTGTTGATTGCACACCATCTTGGAAAACGGAGGTCCGATCAAGCTTGATCATGACCTGGTCCTCATCTTCATTTTTCTTCATATAACTCATCTTGCCCAGCAGCTGGTATGGCACCAGCAATGAGTGGTTGCTGTCGTATTAGAAAGGTGGAGTTGGTGCAATTGGGACACGGGTCGAGTACACAGAAGCAGGGTAGGGCGGTGTAGGCGACTACAGTATTTGCATAACCACGCAGGAATTGAAGGATTAACGAGGGTAAATCGGAGGGAAAAAGGAAAATATGATTGGAGTAAATGAGGTGGTAATGAATCTCGAACCCTCAAAGCTCAGAACTGCCAGCTCTGGACAAGTTGAAGGTGGCCTTCCGTGTGTTTGGCCCGAACCAAACACTGCAAACAGGTGGCATCACGATTGATGGCAGTGCATTTATCCCTCCAACCCACCCCGTATTCTCTCCATATTTCGTTTGAATTGAACTTGATCTATACGTTTCTGATCATTTCAATCCACTATGCAGGTTGAAGTCGACCCCAGGGAGGATACCGAGTGGTAAGCCTATGACTTGCACATAACCCCGCCGCTGGCGATGTATAAACCAAATGCAGTGTTCTAACCAGTTGTTGAATCTTGTATAGGAACGATATCCTCCGCCAACATGGCATTATTCCCGAAAAGCCCAAAGACCCCGAACCTCTGATCCAAGAGGCTCTGATCGCCGCACAGCACAGAGCACATGAGAACCGACTTGAGGACAAGGATCTTGACGAGCTGGACGCACTGGAAGAGGATGAAGATGAAGAGTTTCTCGAGAGTTATCGGTAAGCCTGTTATTCACTAGTATATATATACCTAAAAGGGTCTCCTTTTGCTCACGATGCCAATCAACCAGGCAAAAACGACTCGCCGAACTCTCCACCCTCCAACAAACCAGCATCTTCAACCAGGTTTTCCCACTTCAGAAAGTTGATTATGCGCGTGAGGTGACAGAGGCATCAAACAGTGCATTTGTACTAGTCAACCTCACATCGATGGGCGGGAATGTTGAATCGCGCGTGTTGACGGAGCTCTGGCGGCAGCTTGCTGCCAAATTCGGCGATATCAAGTTCTGCGAGATTCGTGCCGACATGTGTATTGAGGGTTACCCGGAGAGGAACACACCCACAATCTTGGTATACAAAGATACCGAGATCAAGAAGCAACTTATTACCCTCCAGCAGTTGAAGGGTCCCCGGACCAAGATTGAAGGTAAGTTCCGTTGAAGGCAGGAGTAAAATAAGTACGATACACTAATCAGACGAACAGACATCGAGCGTCTGCTCGTGGAGATTGGTGCTTTGAAGGAGGGTGATGTTCGTCTGAAGAAGCGTGATGACGAGAACGACTACAAGAAAGACGATGACCTGAACGTTGAAGATTATGACGATGACTGGGATTGATTTCCTTGCCATTGAACATTACTGCAAATATTATGATCTAGCTTGTGTGTATATTATGAACATATCCAAAAGATGATGACCCTATTTCCATGTTGCCAGGAGCCAAGAGAATGATGCTGTAAGGCATAATGCCAATAATGCCCATATCGGCCTCGATTTGAATTGAATAACATCTATACCTGTAGTTGACAGACTTGGCAATTTGCATATGTAGAGAGTTTCTTAATATATGTTAGTCTAAAGTTCATAACGACGACTGTCTAGTGAAGATCGATGCTCAATGTCACTAATTCAACCCAATTTGCGAACTATGTAGGCAGCCATCACAATGAAGGTAAATAAAGCCAAAATTCAAGTATAAATAGCTCAAACGCTCCTAAGCACAACCAAATCACGTATGTACCGAGTTAACAACGAATCAGATGATATAATAGCTGTTCATCTTGTTGATCGCATCAATTCCAACGCCAAACAACATCACATCATAAACGTATCAACGATACCCAGAAAAAAGGATACCACAGAAAAACCATCAGATCAACTCATCACGACTAAGAGCCGCACTCTCCTCGATAGCCTTACGAACTTCACCCTCTCTAAAAACAGGACCCTGTCCATCACACTGCGACAAGCCCTTCAAACGCTCCGTGATATCACCGATATCAAGCTGGCCGCTCTCAAACAGCTCATGTTCCTGAATAAGGTCCCACGTAGCAGCCACATCCAGTAGTTTCTCGCCAGTGACCGGGCATACGGTGAGACGGTGCTGTGGGGTCTGATGCGTGGCAGGGCCGTCGGCCATGAAAGTGGCATGAAAATCTGTGGGGAAGTACTTCATTGGACCCGTGACGGTTGGCTCGGGGTTCTCGTTTGCCCTGACATGTATGCGGCTGGCGTGTTGTGAGGTCGCGCGCAGGATTTCATTCTCGGTTGTGAACCGGGCTAACTCGCGCTTCAGGCGCTCGTTGTCAGCTTGTAAGGCGTGGGATGCTTGTTCGAGGCTGTTGACTTTTTCTTCGAGGTCACGGACATGCTGCTCCTTGCGCTCTCGAAATGCTCGTTGGCTGTGTAACAAGTGGAACCTATTAGTGTTTGGTTGCTTATGGGGATGGATGGCTCAGGCCCGGTTTGATATATCACATACGCTGCTCGATTTTGTGCCTTGCGCTTGCTTTGTGCGGGCGCTGATTCCTTTTCCTCGCTGCTACTTCTTCCTAAGGCTGAATCGGCGAAGTGAGTTTCATCGCAATCATATGAGGTGGGGCGTGTGTGCTGACTGTTGGTAACATCGCTGGAAGCAGAGTGCTTGACTGATTCTGGCGGTGAATGCGGTGGCGGAACAAAGGAGGGGTCGACGGGAAATGAGGCGTCAAAGCCAGGGAAGTTCTGATAATTATTCTAGTCTATTAGCGACAAGCCCTTGAAGGGGATAAGGAACATACCGGAGGGGCGAGTGTATCTCGTTGGGCATGGGGTTGGTCGGGAGTGGGCAGCCCGTAGAGCGAAAAGCCCGGCTGTGATCGGGGATCATAGAAAGAGTAATCCATTACGGAATCTTAAGACAGTTCCCAAGGTCTCGAGGCCTCGTCGGAAAGTTAGGAGGTGAAGGTGGGAAAACTTTTTGAGGGAAAATCTATTATGTGCTGAGGTTTCACGTACCAGGGGGGTGTTCCGTTATACAATGTACAGAATTCAATGTTGTCATGACATTCCTATACCGCAACTCATGTTATATACTACCATCATTGAAGGTTTTAAATACATGTATCCTCTCGAATGTCCATTCATACTACGATTCAGTGCATGAGCTAAACTTTTCGATGATCTCACCGTTTTTCTACTCTTTTGGGACCGTAAAGTACGGAAACGCCAAGTTCCAGGTCTGGTTGCCAGTTGAATAGCAGAGTTCCAGTTGAGATGAGAGTAAGCAAAGTGAAAGTGCAGTGTAGAGAGAGCTAAAAGAAATAACTTGACACAAATCGACGCATACCACCCCGGAAGCGACCCTAACCAATGTCCGTCGCCAACCATACCAGTATCCTGCAAAGCGGGATTGCATTAGAGACCTTCTGTGACCGTAAATTCTGCCATGTAGCTCGCGCAGAAATCCAGAAAGCCTACAAAGCAATACTCCCGAAAGCCATCCCCGTCTCAACCCTCCCTTGGCCAGATTGGAGGCCACACCTCGTCCCCGTTAAACGTCGATAGTTCACAAATTAATCATCGCCAGGCAAACGCAAATAAAAGGAAAAGAAAGAAGGGGGAAGATCAAAGGCAGAGAATAGACATCATGAGTTGAAAAAAGGGGTAAGCAATGATGGGCAGAGCATCCGAAGATGCATTCAAGGATCTCCAGTACCAGCGATAATCAATCCGACGAAAAAGAATTGCGGGCTGACGCTGTCGTTTGCATCTCCCTCAAGTCTTGCCCTCTGGTCATTCTGACCAAAGATGCCAGGTTGTAAAGAGAATCAAAGGGCGAAGACGTAAGAATAAGCCACAATATCAAAAGCGCTTCGAGACATGTAATCGGTTGTCCCGCAGAACGGGTACAAAAATCCGATAAGACAGAAAATAGTCGACAAAGTTTTCGCAGGCTCAGCACGAGATTGACTACCCAATTGGCAAAAGGTCTCATGGGGCTTGGGGCGAGTAGGCGATAAACAGAGGCGAATCGAAACGGCTTAGATCAAAATCTGATCGAAAACGGGATAGGAGGGCTGTCGGGGAGTGCAGAATGAAGAGAGATCCAAGAAGAAAAAAAACAAAGAAATATCCGAGAAGGCTGAGTGCGACATGGTCCGCTCTTAATGCGATATAAGCGGGTCCCGGTTTCTTAGTAGACAAGAATGTCAACAGACAGGAGGCACATGCGAAACATTAGCCTCGCCGTCTTGTAAACACGATTAGTACCACTGGGCCTCCGCTCCTTCCTCCCGCTTCGAACGGCCACCAGAAGGTCCATAACCCAAAGCAGCACCTTTCGAGGCAGAACGTAGCCTAACGCCGAAGACTATGCGATTAGTCAGATTCAGAACATAAGGGTCCTCCACGCCAGCGTCACGAAATGCAAATCACTCAACGTAGGGGTTTAAGAAAGAAGGGGTCCCTACTCGGAACCAGGTTTCATGTACTCACATCCTGTCACTACCTCCCACGGCACGGTTGGTGTCCGGAGTGTCGAGAGTGCCGCGTTCGACGACCTTACGACGCTGGCTGGAGATGGCACCGGGCTTGGCGGCGCCACTGGCTCCTAACTGACCAGCTGCAGGCAGAGCCTGGCGGCGCTGCTGGTCCTCAGCCTCCTTATCCTTCTTGGAAGCGTCCACGATCATGGCAGCGTTTTTCTGGTACTTGTAAACGGTCCAGTCGAAGACGTAGTCGTACTGGAAGGACTCGCGGACGAAGAGATCGCGGAAAATCTTGCGGAGGTAGGAGTAATCGGGCTTGTCGTCGAAGCGCAGCGAACGGGTGTAGTTCAGGTAGATGGCGAATTCGTTCGGGAAACCACGGCACAGGACCTCGGTCGGGGTGGTCATCTTCTTCTCCATGATGCGGTCGTATTTCTGCTTCTTGGTAGCAGCCTTCAGACCCTGCCAGGGGAGAGAGCCACGGCAGAAGTAGAGCATGACATAACCCAGAGATTCCATGTCATCACGTCGAGACTGCTCAACACCGAGATGAGTGTTGATACTGGCGTAACGGGCAGTTCCCGTGAGGTTCTTGTTCTCACGGTAAGGGATGTGGAAGTGGGTCTTGGGATCCCGGTATTTCTTTGCAAGACCGAAATCAATTACGTTGACCTGGTTGCCACGCTTACCAATGCCCATTAGGAAGTTGTCCGGCTTAATATCACGGTGAATGAAGGACTTGGCGTGGATGTATTCGATGCGGGAAATGAGCTGATCGGCGAGAAGTAGGACGGTCTTCAGCGAGAACTTGCGGTTGCAGAAGTTGAAAAGGTCCTCCAGACTGGGTCCCAGCAGATCGATGACCATAGCATTGTAATCGCATTCGGTACCGAACCAACGGACAAAGGGAATACCGACACCACCGGCAAGCGACTTGTAGACACGGGCTTCGTACTCGAGTTGGGGGTGTTTGGCCTTGACACTCTCGAGCTTGATGGCAATTTCCTCACCGGAGATAATGTTTGTTCCTAGAAGTTATGAGTTGTTGTGCAAGAGTAAAGCTATATTTGTTATATCCATACCGAGATAAATGTCACCGAAACTGCCACTGCCGATCTTACGGCCAATGCGGTACTTGTTACCGACTCGCAAATCCTGCAGGCAATGTGAGTAAAACGCGTATTGCAGATATCTTGTTGACCATCAGAAAGTTATAGTATAGTCGGAGCGTAATAATCAAGTCATTCAAGGTATGACTCTGACTAAAGAAAAGAAAGGGAAAAAAAAAAAAGAAATCGGGGGTGGCTAACACTGACCATAGTCGTCATCTTGGACCGATTGGGGCACAGCGCTTAGCCGTGAGAAAGGACTTGAGGCTAGAAGATTCAGAATATTAGATTGTGTCGAACGCCGTTGACGAAGAAGAAATGATATGCAAAGCTGAGATCGATGGAATACAGAAGGGGTGTAAAAAAAGATGGAGAGGAAGAGAGAGGTGTGAAGGAGGAAATCAGTGAGAGGGGTTGACAACTGAGCCTTAGGCAATTTGAGAAGGCTGGGCCAGATCAGCCAACACAGGGAACAAAGCACAGAAACAGAAACAGAGACAGAAACAGAAAGAGAGACAGAAACAGAGACAGAAACAGAACACAGTTTATAAATGATGCAATGAAAAGCAGGTAAAGTAAAATTGAAAATTGAAAGTCAAAGGTAAAAGGTAAAAAGCAGAATGAATCGATCTAGGCATACCTGTGAGATAACAGATCAAAGACGTGGTTACCGTACTAAAATGGCTCAAGAACAGATGAGCCGGGAAGATCCGGGAAATTTTTCAAAGAGAAGATCAAGATCAAGGCTTTGCCCTTGATATAAAAAGAGATATATGAAAGGAAGGGGGAAGTAAGATGAGGGGGGGCAAAAGAGTTGAGTCGGTGAGAAGGGTATTTTTTTCCCTTTGATTATTTAACGCAGGGGACGGCAGTCACGCCCGACCTCAGGAGGTTTCTTTTTTTTCTTTACCATGTCATTGGGCGTGGTATGGTATGGTATTGGGCATCTATAAACTTTTACATCTTACATACTTTTAACCATGTATACCGAGTATAGTATAGTATCATCCTTCATCCTTCAATATTAAACAGATAAATTGATATAAACTAATATATACATATACAGCATAAAGATTATATATATGGCGTATTAAAATAAAATTACCCCATTCTCATCTTGGTGGCGATGCAATCCCTCAGCTGACTCCGTATGTAATCAATGAGAATTACGTGGACAACAAGGCATTACCTAGGTAAGCCTATAATCATCCTCTCAATATTAGTGTGATACCCAATCTAAGATGTATATACGATTCACATTTGAATCATATACAATCACATTGCCTCTTTGCGAGACATGATATCCGCAGTGGTCTGGCTTACACATGATCCTGAATCAACAAGACCAGATCCTACCTGGGTATAGTCTGCGCGATTTTCCTCAATGGGAAGATCGTCTCGGTCTAAAAAGGGCAAACATGCAGTAGCACGCTTGCAACCCCGTTACTATGATTACTATGATACAAATCAAAATTATCCACTACGGATCTGTAGTACTTCTACATCAGACGGTCAGATGGCATCACCGCGGAGTAAGCTTGTATCTATCGAATTGGGCTGATGACAAGTCATCATTTGCACCCGGGTGTCAAATTTACGAAACGGTAGGATACCCTTGTTGTGCATGGCCTTGATGAAAGATAAGAGCCTCCACAGGGCAACTAGAACGATTTTTGTGACTAGGGATGAACAAGGAATCCGCGTGGAATATGCTAGTGGTACAAGCCAGAGTCCAATGAACATCAGAAAACCGGGGTATAAAAAGGGCAGCCGGGGGGTTAAAAATTCAAAATCAAGACAGGAAAGGGGGAAAGAAATGAGCGCAATGGCGAATCAGAATCAGAAACACCGTGCATCGGCGTGGAGGAACGCAGAGGATAAAAGCACACATCATACATAGAAAGAGTGTAGAAACACAACGGGAAAGGAAAGAACAAGTGTTGCAAATACACGTGCAGAACGCTCAGACGGTGCAAATCGACATATCTTAGGGCACATAGTCATAGAACAATAATGAAGGGCAAGATCTTTAGATCACATTGGAGTGTTCAGGGCGTGCAGTTCCAGTGTTCAATGACTTGGTTTGCACATCAAACCCAGCGCGGTCATCCTCGTCCAGTCTCCTCCTCCATTCTGCCAAGCTATCACTCATCAGTGCGGGTCCATCACTATTATCCTTGGTGGGAGTGCGCTCCAGATCCAGCTGGCTGCTCAGACGGTAATTACGGTTGGTGCTTTCCCAGTGAGAACGTAAAGCGTCCAACTCGTTAGCAAGTGAGTCCAGAGCCATAGAACCACGGTTGTCGGGGAACGTGGAGTCCAGCGAGACATTGCTATCAGCTCGTGCCCGCCCATTGCCCCCGCTGACTGTATTGCTAGAGGCATTGCTGTGTGTGCGCGAGATTCCATTGGGACCTTGCCCATGGTGAGATTGACGGCGATAATGCCCGACAGATGTTTGAACCTGCTCCAGAAGCATGTTGACCTTGCGCTCTGCATCCGAAGCACGAATTTCAAGGTGCGTATTTTCTTGCTTGAGCTGCTCCAGCTCGGTGCGACTTTTCTCGGCGGCAGCGAGTAGATCTTGCTTAAGACGCTCGTGTTCAATTTGTGACAACTGTTTCTCGGCCGTAGTCTGATCGAGATCTTGCTTGAGCTGCGTGATCTGGCTTTCAAGGCTGGAGATAGAAGATGAAGTTCGATCTTGGAGGTCTGAAATCGACAGCTCAAGACGGGACCGTTCAGCGTCCCACTCAGCGGAAGATCCGGATGTCTGGCTGTCTGCATTTTCAAGGCTCTTCTGAGCCACATCCAATTCAGATTGGATTTTAGCATTTTGGGCCTTATACCGACTCAGCTCATCTTTCATTCGCTTCAACATCTTCTCGGTGCCTTTCACGTAATGAACCGCTGACTGGTAATCATTTTCAAGCTGCTCAAGTTTCTCTCGGAAAGCTCGGTCGGCTTCCTGCTCCCGACTTTCAAAGCCGCTCTTCAGGTCATCATGAGCCTTGATGCTGGCCGAGAGTTGTTGCTCAAGTTCACGTAGTCGGCTTTGTTCCGGAGTGCCGAATCGTGATCCGGGGGAGTCAAGCCGTGGAGACCGTCCGGTGTCGCTGTTAATTCCACGCTCACCAAGAAGATCCTTCAAAGCGGCATGCTGAACCGCCAAAGCTCCAGCCTCTCGCTGGTGAGTCTCAAGCTGCGTCTTCAAGTCACGGATAGTCGCAGCGGCCGATTGGCTTTCTTTCATGGCAGTCTGAAGCTGTCGGCGCAATTGCAAGCCTTCACGGCTGGCCTGCTCCTGGTATGCTTCAAGACCAGCAATCCGCTCCTCTGCGCGCCGGAGCTTGTCTGATGCTGCGTTGGCAGCTGCCTGGTTTGCCTTAGCTAAAGTGGTGGACCGCTCGATCTGGGCCTCCAAAGCCGCGACCCGCTGGTCAGCACGAGATCGGAACGAATTATCCAGATCTGTAGAAGATGCGCGTTCCAACCCGGATACGAAGGCAATCTTGTGAGCTTCAGCTTCCTTGGCGTGGATTTCTGCCAACTCCTCTGCATCTCGAAGGCGACGTGTAATGTTTTCCATTTCAGCGGTGCGTTCTTCGTGCTCCGAGCGGAGCTGCAAAAGCTTTCTCTCCAGACCCTCGCGACGCTCTCGCTCCTCTTGGAATTGCTTCTCAACGAGGGCTGTCTTCGCGGCGGAGGCAGAAACAGCTTCTCGGAGACCACCAAAACTAGAATCAAAGTCCTTCAGACGGGCCGAAGAATCCTCAATCTGCGCCAGCAACTCTTCTTTGTCCAGAATGAGTTGTTGAAGCGAGGCTTCTGCTTCTGCACGCAAGAAGGCCTCTTCTCTGGAAAGAGCCTCTGCTTGGTGAAGTTCAGCGCGCAAGTTTTCGGCTTCCAGAGTATTGCTTTGCATCTCAAGCTCTGCCAGGTGTTTCCGGGTTGCCTCATTGGTCTCTTCGGCAAGTTCCTTGGCTTGACGCTCCTGCAAAAGCTCGGTGGTCTGCACATCTAATTTAGCCTTCAACTCAGAGAGGGAGGCCAAAGCGAGGGCAAGGCGACGTCCCATGTCGGTAGGTCGCTCGTCATCTCCATCCCGAGAAGCATCGGGCTGAGGGGTTCCCCGCTGACTACCACCATGGGCAGCAAGCTTAGCCCGGGAATACGCAGCCTCAGTGATAGCCATATCGCGTTGATGTTCCACTTCGGCAACCCGTTTAGATGCGATGGCCGCCTGTCGATCCACAGTGGCCTGCATCTTGCTGAGCTCTGCTCTCATAGCCAAGAAAGCCTCAACCAGCGGGCGATCCTCATCGCTCAGGGCCTCATTGACCCGGTCGTCTAGCGCGGGGCTACTGGTTGCATTGGGGACATAGCCACCTTTTCTTGCGAGTGCGAGTTCTGAGGCATACCACGCATTTCGGGCCTTGGTAACCTCCAGCTCCTTTATCAACGCCTCTTGGTGGGGCGTAAGTCGAGGAGACCGTGGCTCATCACCAAGAGTCTTAGAGTTGCGGAAGCTTCGAGATTCCATTGAGCCCTCAATGCTAGCCTGCCGACCGAGGATTGATTCCTCGCCGCTGTCAACGGACCCACGCTGTCGATGAGAACGGAACGACCTTTGTCGGCCTGGGGCACTGATCAATGGAGCCGCCTCGCCCGCTTCCATGGCCTTGGCTGACGGCTTTTGATGATGTGTTGGAGTTCGGCGACCTGCTGATGGAGGTCCCTGGGAATCTTGTGGGCCTTCCTTCATGATTGGTGATTCGTCGCCACGCTCGTCGTTTGCACCACGAACATCAACGGTTGGTGTGTACCCGCGATCAGTCTTAGTCGGGGTCTTGCTACGAGGGTTTGCACCGGCTGGAGGGCCATTTCCACGAGGGCCAGGAGAAGGTGCTTGTCCAGGAGGCGGTGGACCCGCAGGAGCTTGGGCAATTGATGCTCGTGGCAGTCTAGATCCAGGTCCAAGATTTGGATTAGAGCCAAACTCCCCTGGCCGATTAGCAGCCGGACCTTGTATCATGCTCTCACGCGATGGCGTTGGTCCCCGTCGCATTTGCTGTTCCGGGCCTGCGTTTTGTGCCTCCCGAGACGACCGCCCAGACGAGATACCTGCTTTATCAACACTTGTCTTTCTGGTTGTTGACTCTGGAACGCGTCCCCCGGTTTGCGAGTCATTGGGGTACCGGATTTTGCTGGTATCGAGGATGTAGGACATGCTAAGCTCCGCGGGGTCCCTAGGAGCCGAGCTCGGTTCGCCAGCCATAACAATAATCTGTTTACCAAAAGCGGTCATGCTGTGACCAGACCGAGGGGACGGCGCAGGACCCATGTTTTGGAAGGAGTACCAACGTCGAGTTGAGATGCGGAAGGCTGACAGGTCCCCCAGATCCACGCCTTCATCCGTGCGACCTCCAAACACATACATCACATCGTTGACCAAAGCAGCGGCATGGCCTTCCCTAGGAACCGGGATGAATCCAACGCAATCAATTTCGGTCCAGCTGTTGGCAATGTAGTCATAGGACCAGACATCATTGAACCACTGCACTCCGTTCGTACCTCCAAACAGGAATAACTTATCGTTAAAACTGACAATGGTGTGGTTGGTTCTCGCCGGAGGAATTTGTCCTGGTGGAGGCCCACCTTCGTGACTGTTCGGGATTAGAACCTCCCATTTATTTGCTGGGTTTTGAAGTTGGTTCAAGTCGAATGCAATTAAATCATTGAAGAAAAAGCCCTCCACTTGCCCTCCGAAGACATAGAGTTTGGAGCCTAGTATGTTCAACGTGTGACCGTAACGTCCGGAAGGTCGAGAGCCGGGAGGGATAGCGCGGGACCATTGGCGGGAAGCTAAAAAAGAAAGAGAGTTAGAGTCATGGTAAACATGAATAGATCGATGCCACGCTTACAAGTGTTTAAAAGATACAGAGTATCGTCCAGAGAGTCATTCTCGTCAATTTTGGTATCACCGCCAAACACAATGAACGCATTCCCAACGAGCAAACTGGCATGACCAACTCGCGGGCCTGGACCTTCGGATACTGTCGCAACCTGCAGACAGTTCAAGCCACCACCACTGCTTTCAATCATCCATAGATCACCCTTGACGGTTGATCCATCGATTAGCCCTCCCATCATATATATGTCTCCTTCCTTGGATGCCACCGAGTTTATTGCTGCTCCATAGCGAGGAAATGGGTTCATTTGGGGAGAAGAGAAGTTCAAACGGCGTTGCGACCATGGATAAAGGGATGAATTGGGGCTTGGAGGGGGGATCCCGTTGGGTAGTTGCTGAGGTCTTTGCATCTGTTGTAGACATTAGAGCTCTCCTCATCAAAGACCGAGAAATCACGAAACAGATACCCACCTGAGATTCCGATTCTGCTCTCTGCCGCGGCCGCACTGTGTCCGGACTGGTCGGGCTTGTGGCTGAGTGCAGAGAGTTGCTGAAGCTACCACTCGGGGTTGGCGTCTGGGAAGTCGTGCCATCCCCCTTGATCCCATTCACCATATTAGACGATCCAGCGGATGGAGTACCCTCGGAGGTGTGAACATTTCGAGTTGCCGGGGGGAGTGCAGCTGCGTGCTGACTCTGCTGGTTCTTCTTTGATTTAAACAAAAAGGCCATCGTAATTTATGTGGTCGTAGTCGGTCGTATCAGGGGATCCGGCGCAAAGTCAAGCTGCGCCGTGGTGCGGACTCAATCCGACACCCGAAAATCGAACGAACGGCGTCGTCCCGAAAGATGAATTGGAAAAGCCGATGAGATAGGGGGGTTGTCTATTTCAAGAGGTGAGGTGGGAACCAGGAACCACTAGGAACCATAAAACGTTCCATGCACAAGCCGCTCAGCGGTCCCCCCAAAAAATAAAAGTGGGCAGGGGGAGGCTTCTAAACAGAAGCATTCGCACCGGGGGACTCGAAAAACAAATTAAAGCGGCTAAAGCCAAGACAAGAAAGGGGGAGGTTGAAGGCAGGAAATGCGAAAGAGGAAGAAGAGATGGCCGTTTCAATTTCCCGGAGATGCTCTAAGTCAAACTAGTCTTAGTTTCATTGGACGTGCATAACTCAGGGGCATATAATCCGTATTCCAGGGTAATGACTCGAATATTTAAAGATATATTATATTATATACATATTATAAAGTACTCCATACAATGTCCTGTTATTTAATTCAATGCTTGTCTTCTACTTATGTCCTACTGTGTACATTGTACTATTTTCCTTCCTCATTCCTTTTCCCAGTCTGTCTTTTTTTTTTTCAGCCCCCAGGAACCGAGGGGGAATTTCACATTCCTCTACAGCATATATCCACATGTCTTTAGCCTTCGTATGTTTGTTTGTATATCAGTATTTCAAAAGAAGGGGGGGAAAAGAAAAAGTTTCGGACAATGTCACAAAGTCTACGAAGTACATTATATATTCAAGGGTAAGTTCAAATACCATCCACTGGCTTGTTAACCCTAACTATCACACTATCACACACACACCAATGGCCATATGCCGCGGAACCGAGCACTCGGCCACCGTGTGAATCACTGCAGGTCCAATAACAATTGATCCTAACACTGCATTCCCCAATTCCACACGGCGATCCATACCCCACAATGTGCAAGAAATACCGATTGCTCAACCATTAAGGCTGTACAACATTGTGACTAGGCATGTGAACTGATGAATGTCGACTCTCAAATACCTTGCTTTAAAAGAAGTAAAGCTTGGAAACTGATAGATCTGAGAGAAAAGGGGGTTCCCACCTATCAAAATTACATTGGCGATCTCTCGGTTCCTGGCTCTCGGGTTGTTCTAGGGATGAACCTCTTGACACTGATGTACTTTTGCAATAATCTATTATCATTGGCTACATGCCACATGTCCGAGTTTTTTTTTGGGGGGGGGGGGGGTTGTTTGCTATGTTGTATAAGAATCGACGTATCAGATTTTGGATGTCAAACCTTCCCTGGGTGAAACCTTTTATGCCCCCTACGATTGCTGTCTTAGACATTTCCAACCATACAATGTCCTTCTCAAATCCAAGCAAAGATCAAAAACTAGGTTTTTTTTAGAAGATACATAACTGACTAACAGGGGTTTCATCCCAGGTGGACTTTATTTATGTCGTCCTCCGTGATGTAACCAATCCCTGTGCGGCATGGATCACTCCGTATCACTGAATTATGTGATATAGATACATAAACTCGAAAGACAGGCATTTAAAGCTGCCTAAATGGACACAAACAGCTACTGGGCCTATGCAAGTCACAATTTCCCTCGGTAATGTTGTAGAACGATGCGTTTGAAGTCTACAACAGACATGTTTTGAGTCTATACTTCCCGGATGCCAAGACATAATTCTGAGTAATCCCCGGAATATCTGTGTTTCCGCATCCATCTCGCCTTTCCGAACCACATCCGCTCTAGACCAGGCAGATTAGCTCTCTTTGGACCAGCTTCCATAGACTGTGCGCTGAGCTCTCTCTGCGCTCCTGGGATATCTCCAGGGCAGTCGCAATTTAACACTAGTCTGGCTCACTACAAATCCAACCAACTCGAAGGTCACCCGGACCATTTCATCATCGATCTCCTGCCCAGCTTCAGTCGACAGCATCCAGCTTCTAGCGAGCGAATCGAAAGGAGGTTACTAACTGGCTGTGACCGGTGACCGAGCGGGGATACTCGCAGCTTGCCTTGATACACGTTTCAGTTATTTCTCTCTCCCTATGCTAGTGTAACACAATGAACGATCATACAACATGAGGGATCCCACTACTGATATGGAACACAACTCACAACAAACGACCAACGGGTCGACGGCCTCGCGTCGCCATCCGAATAAATCGGTCCGCGTCGCATTTGGTCCCGAGTTGGAGACTACAATTCCCACCCGCGAAAGATCTCCAGCTCCGTTGGGTGGCCATCATCGTTCACTCACAGCAGTTGAACACAAGCAGCCTACACTGACGCCACACGGGCGTCCAACTAGCTCATCAGGGGACAACAGTGCCATCGGAGAGATCCCACCCCGCCGCCCATCGCCTCGGAGATCGGAAAGTAGTCGACCGGCTATGCTAAAGAGAGCCAGAAGTGACTATGGACCAAGTCGGATAACATTCGATAAAGCGGCAGGCGATGATGATGAAGATTTTGCTATGCGACATGGATGGCAGGAGGAATATACTTCCAGCGAATATCTCAAGATCTTGCATTCGGTGAGCATGACCACTCTGAACTCTGACCATGAGTTTCCGGAAGCTAATACAATACCCACTGCATATAGAATTTCTACATGTATTTCACCGAGAAGCGCCATGAGACCAATGGTATTCCCAGGGATCCGGTTGGGAGTTGGCCAAGTCAGGACTGGCGCATGAAAGATCGCCTAAAAACTGTGTCTGCAGCTTTAGCCATTTGTCTGAACATCGGAGTCGACCCTCCTGATGTGGTCAAAACCAATCCAACATCGAAGCTTGAATGCTGGGTGGACCCGACTTCTACCACAGGCGGTGGTCAAAACAAGATCATGGAGCAGATCGGCAAGAAATTACAAGAGCAATATGAGACTTTAAGTCTTCGGACAAGATACAAACAGTATCTGGATCCATCAGTTGACGAGACCAAGAAATTTTGCATCTCACTTCGCCGAAATGCCAAGGACGAGAGAGTGCTTCTACATTACAATGGACATGGAGTGCCGTTGCCAACTCAGTCGGGTGAAATCTGGGTGTTCAACAAGAATTATACCCAGTATATCCCCGTCCCACTGTACGATCTGCAGTCTTGGCTGGCTGGGCCTAGTCTTTTTGTCTTTGATGTTTCGCATGCGGGCAACATTGTCCAAAATTTCCACACTTTTGTGGACAAGCATGAGAAAGAGAATATTGAAACTAAGAAACGAGACCCAAATGCCATCATTCAGAATTATGGGGACTGCATCCTCCTAGCTGCGTGCCAAAAGACAGAGTCCCTTCCGACCAATCCCGACTTACCTGCAGACCTATTCACTTGTTGTTTAACAACACCGATTGAAATCGCTTTGCGCTTTTTCATCTTGCAGAACCCCCTACGCACAAACATTTCCATTGACGACTTCAGAGTTCCCGGTCGACTTCAAGATCGTCGAAGCCCCCTTGGAGAACTGAATTGGATCTTCACCGCAATTACCGATACGATTGCGTGGAACACCTTACCTCGGGCTTTGTTCAAGAAGCTCTTCCGACAGGATCTAATGGTCGCTGCTCTTTTCCGCAACTTTTTGCTCAGCGAACGCATCATGCGTACATACAAATGCCATCCGATATCTTCGCCCGAATTGCCAGACACACACCATCACCCTCTATGGAAAAGCTGGGACCTTGCAGTCGAGATGGTGTTATCTCAGCTACCTGCTCTCATTGATCAAGAAGAAGGGCGCCGGCAGTACGATTACCAGCACTCAACTTTCTTCGCTGAGCAACTCACTGCTTTTGAAGTATATCTCTCGTCCGGTCCTACGGAGAAGAACCCACCAGATCAGCTTCCTATTGTCCTCCAAGTCCTCCTGAGTCAGGCACACCGCTTGCGGGCCTTGATTCTTTTGAGCAAGTTCCTGGACCTCGGCCCATGGGCTGTCCACCTTGCACTCAGCATTGGCATCTTCCCCTATGTCGTCAAGCTGCTGCAATCAGCAGCTCAAGAATTGAAACCCGTGATGGTTTTCATTTGGGCGAGAATCATGGCAGTCGAC
The DNA here is from genome assembly GCA_928213465.1 of Penicillium sclerotigenum. Classification (NCBI taxonomy): domain Eukaryota; kingdom Fungi; phylum Ascomycota; class Eurotiomycetes; order Eurotiales; family Aspergillaceae; genus Penicillium; species Penicillium sclerotigenum. The sequence continues at coordinate 88,637 of CAKMRK010000675.1, read as the reverse complement.
CACACCGTACAGAATGATCTACTAAAAGACAACGGCATCCACTACTTCATCTCAATTCTGAACCCTTCTTCGCCCATTCCTGTGGGAAACGCCAGCGAACACAGGGCCATGTGTGCTTTTATAGTCTCGATCTTCTGCAAAAACTACCCCCAGGGACAGAACGTCTGCCTCTCTGGCGAGTTGTTTGATTCGTGCCTCAGGCATCTCGGCGATGTGGAAAATCCCCTCCTACGGCAATGGTCTTGTCTGTGTCTCAGTATGCTCTGGTGCGATTTTCCCGAAGCAAAGTGGATGGGCATTCGGTGTGCAGCCCCCGCTAGGCTCTGCGAGTTAAATTTCGACCCCGTACCCGAAGTTCGCGCTGCCATGCTTCACGCTGTGACTACGTTCTTGGGCATTCCAGATCTGACAGACCAAGTTGCACAAATTGAGGAGACATTAGCACTGGCAGTCTTGCCCATGTCTGCCGATGGAAGTGTGGTTGTTAGGAAGGAGCTTTTAGTATTCTTCTCGACATTCGTCAGACGCCACCAAAACAAATTTTTGGTCGCAGCATTTGAAGAGCTTGAGGAAGAAAAGCGGTCCCTGGTTCATCGCTGGGAAAGCGAAACCTCTCAGACTAGTCGCTCAGAAGGACATACCGGAGCACTAGTTTCTCATGCGAAAATGCCCCAGCTGTCTCGCAATACGACTTTCGGGACTATCTGGAAGCAGTTGTTGGCTCTCTCAGTTGATCCTCATCCCGATATCGCCCAGGATGCTGCCGTTATCGTTGATTACATCCACCTTGCCTTATTGGAATCTCCAATGGCGCCACTCACTAACAAGCTTCAGAACGAGATTCTGGAAATAACAGGCTTGACGAAATCACAACCTCGCGAGCGGACTGAGGCAAAGAAAACTGCGCCACCTGCAACACCTCCCATGTCTGGAGCCGCAGCCTCAAAACCAGAAGGTTATCTTTCTTTGGGTTTCAGACGAACTGCAAGCGTCGCTGCTTCCCTGAAGAACCTTGCTTTTGGCAATTCGACAACAGGAGACCCATCCTCAGATAATTCGAACCCTCCTTCGCCTTCAACCAGCCGTATGACAATTACCCCACGCGGCCGGGCCCCTCCTGAGTGGACCCGACCCCCAGAAGTAAATGATAATGTTGCTCCCGCAACGGCTTACCACCAGGCTCCGATTCCCACATCCCGAGGGTTCGAACCCAAAGGCTTTGACGTCGTGCCGATTATTCCCCTGAAGAGTAGATTCCTAGACTGGTCCACCGAGGTAATCCCGGATTTTGAATCCTTCGACTCCCATAATTATTATCTACATTTACTCACCATTTCTAAGTATTTCCGGGAGCCCCAGATGAAACCCAACGAGCCGGATGAGCCCGGTAGCTCGGACTACAACCAACGACTCTGGAGACGCGGCCGCAACGAAAAGATCATCGCCGAGACACAACCCCTCAAAGGCAAAGCTGGAGCGAGCCGGTGGGATAACTCAGTTGCTTTGTTATCAAATGGTAGCCAGCCCCACAAGATGTGCTTCCATCAATTCGAGGATCACCTTGCTGTAGCAGATGACCGGGATACAATTTCGTAGGCACCAACAAATCGCTGGTTTTTTATGTTCTTCTAACCGCCGGTTTCGTATAGAATTTGGGACTGGCAGAGCCACAAACGCCTCAATCAATTTTCCAATGGCAACCCGGTCGGGTCAAAGATCAACGAAGTTCGATACATCAATGAGGACGACCAAGCACTACTCATGACTGGATCTTCGGATGGTGTGATCAAGCTTTTCCGCCACTACGAGACTAATAAGAATATCGAAGTCGTCACAGCCTTCAGAGCCCTCCCTGAACTAATTCCAAGCAATCGCAACGCAGGCCTTGTGCTTGATTGGCAGCAAGGTCAGGGCAAAGCTCTGGTTGCAGGCGATGTCAAGGTTATTCGTGTCTGGAATGCTGCTACCGAGGTGTGCACAAACGTAAGTCTTCAATTTCCGGTCTCACAAAAATATCGCGTTACTCACAAAAGCTCAATAACAGGACATTCCGGCGCGATCAGGTTCCTGCATCACATCCTTGACATCTGATCAGGTAGCGGGCAACATATTCGTTGCCGGTTTCGGTGACGGTGCTGTCCGAGTCTTTGATCAACGGTTGAAACCAACCACGTCCATGGTCAAAGTTTGGCGTGAGCACAAGCAATGGATTACAAATGTCCATATGCAGCGCGGTGGTCTACGAGAATTGATATCAGGTGGCCGTAATGGCGAGGTCCGACTCTGGGATCTTCGCATGGACAGCCCGATCTCCACCATCTATGCTACTAAAGACACCCTGCGGACCTTGAGTGTTCACGAGCACGCTCCTGTCTTCAGCATGTGCGTTTCCTCCACCGTAATATTTTGATATTTTGTTTGTTCAAGGCTAACATGACGCAGGGGTACAAATCGCCACGAAGTCAAGACTTTCAACGTGGACGGCACCTATCTTTCTACGTTCGAGCCATACTCGAGCTTCCTTCATCACAATCGATCCTCGCCCATTGCCAGCACTGCCTTCCATCCCCACCGGACTGTGCTTGCCTGCGCTGCATTGAATGACCATCATGTAAACCTCGTGTCCTGCTAATTCCAACTCAGTTCCGATATTCATGATACCTTCGTGTGGTGACCTTAACGGCATTGTTTCTTTCTCCTGTCCTAATATTACCCTTTCTGTAATATGCATCCGCATACCCGACGAACAAATCTACACGGCGTCTCGGCGATTGACTTGATCAACCATACATTGATGGCTCTGCGTTGTTGGCTTTTGTTCCCTTAGGGATGCTTCACTACCCTTTGATATTCGTGACGATTCCTCTATTCTTCTACTTCATGTGAGACAGTGTACCCAGCTTCGGGTCTATAAACCTCTTTTCGCCCTTGTTTTCTTCTCTCTTCGATATTGAGCACAATATGTTGTGGTAACGGGTGCTGGTCTTGATTGTCAGACGAAAGAACGTAGTGTAATGTTTAGAATGCTCGTGCTCGGCTCACTTTAGTGAAGTGAGTACAAAGCACTAGAAGCTGTCCTGTTTTGAATGCTAGCAGGACTTCGCTTTATCCTTCTTATTTCTATTCTTTTTGGTCACTGTAGACAATTGCTTTAATATCTTCGTATGATCTCACTCGGTTCTTTATGAATATACTTGATGCAGTGCGACAGACCTTGGCCACGCACTATATGTAATTTACTTGAGTACTCTACCCTGGACAGCATTCGAGTGTCAGCCAACTATGTGGCCTATATCCTTGACCACAACGGACTGGAGAACTTTGAATAATCTGAAAATTCAGTTGGGCGATATTAACGCCATTATATATTAGACACTACTACATATATCTTGTCTGATATCTTCTTCAATATATTTCCTACAACACAAAGTACACCATACCCGAAGGAAGAGTGGAGGAGTAGTGGATGTAGTACCCTCTCGGAAAGGACATCTCATTTATATCATTAGGTCTATTAGTTGGCCTTGTATACTAGGTAGTTCTGTATGGACGCGAGTGAGGGCAAAGATGGTCACGTGCACATATCTACAGTGAGCAATGCCTAACAACGTCAATCGAAAGGTATAACAGGGCAGAAGAAATGCCAAAAAAGAAATAATTGCTCCAAGATAAGTGCTTCATATGTAAGTACTTCATATGTATCACAGAAAATACGACTATATGAATACTAAGTATGAGCCCTAGCTAACTTGGAATTCGAAGACAGGGAGATAACGCAGGAAAGAATATTAATACTGTTGGGTCAAAAGAAAAGCTAGGAATACAGCCTAGACAATTTTCATAACACACACCCATGAATCGCCTAGTAGTTGCGCTGGCTGCCGAACGTCTGCTTCTCATCAACCCTGGGGTCAAGCTTGTTCAATAGGTCAGAGCTGTGGGGACCGGAAGTCTTTCCAGTCTTCGAGGTTTGGCTGTTGTAGCTGCTGCCACCACCAGCTCCGTAGGAGTCGCTGGCACCATAGCCCGACTGTCCAGTGTTGCTGCTGTAGTTGTCGCTTCCAGATGCAGTGTTGTTGGAACCATAGCCTGATTGTCCGGTGGAGCTACCGTAGTTGTCGCCACTAGAGAGAGGCTTGCTCGAGCCATAGCCAGACTGACCGGTGGAGCTACCGTAGTTGTCGCCACTAGAAAGAGGCTTGCTCGAGCCATAGCCAGACTGACCGGTGGAGTGACCAGTGTTTCCAGACACAGGGTTGCTAGAACCGTAGCCGGTCTGTCCAGAAGAGTGACTGGCAGTACCACCGGACAGGGGGTTGCTAGAGTCATAGCTGGACTGTCCAGTGGAGTGACCGGTGGAGCCACCATAGTTGTCGTTACCGGACAGAGGCTTGCTTGAGCCATATCCGGTCTGTCCAGAAGAGTGGTTGGTTGTGCTGCCAGTCAGGGGGTTGTTGGAGCCATGTCCAGTCTGTCCAGTGGTACTGCTATAGGTGTCACTAGAGCCATAGCCGGTCTGTCCAGAAGAGCGGCCAGTGTTGCTGCCGTGAGTGTTGCTAGTACCAGTGCCGTAGCCTCCAGCTCCAGTCGAGGTACCTGTCTCATAGCTGGAGCCAGAATTCAAGCCACCGGTGCCAGTGCCACTGCCGTAGCCCCCAGCACCGGTAGTGGATGAGGTATCATAGCCAGCTCCGGAGCCAGAGCCAAAAGTGTTAGAGCCAGCACCGCTAGTAGTGTGTCTGCCAGGAGCGTTGTCTGAGGTGTTGGACTTGTAAGTATCGCGGGCATCTATAGAATAAAACTGTTAGCATCATAGTGCAATGGCTCTTTACTAGGAACAACGAACCATCAATCTTGCTGCTGGATGTCTTTGGTTCATCATGATGGTGACCGGTCACGGCATCCTTGACTTTGTGAATAATGCTCGACATGATTGGAGGAAGTTTAAACAGATTGTTTGAGTCAGATGATTGTGGGTTTATAGAAAAAGTGAGAGACAAATTGCTTCCAGTAAGGAGTTAGTCAGATGATTGTGGGTTTATAGAAAAAGTGAGAGACAAATTGCTTCCAGTAAGGAGTTTATATGCTTTACTATCTTTGATTGTCTAGATCAGATCAGACTAAGTGACGCCATAACGCGGGGGTTCCACGAGTACAACTACCGGTGAAACATGGGTCAGAATTTTTTTGACTGTCCCGTTTACAGTTGTCATGACGTCTCAAATGGGGTTTCACATACAGATGGATGTTCTTGGCTGAAAATGAGGAGAGCTATCAATGTCATCGATCGTCATATCCCAGATCTGCAAGACCAAGCACGCCACTGAGCTGAATCTTGTAAGGATACATTGTAGATCCGCACGGTCACACGCGGACTGGGATTTCATATTAAGTGGGTTTCAACAGTTTTGTGCCAATAATTCTCCGAGTTTGGCATTGGTATACCATGGGCAATGGAAGCTTGGTTATCAATTTATCTTATGGCTTCATAAGAAGACTCTGTGGTGTCATTTGTACTTTTTTACTTTTATAGAAATTGTAGGTGACATATATAGGGCAGAAGAAGATATTCTAGAATGATTCCTCCAATATACGCTAGTCCCGTTTTAGGCCATATACGTCATAGATGTCCCGGAGGTAGTTCCCCAAACTAGTCCACATATGGTAAGTGGGGCAGGCTTTATCGATCGTCGAGTCCAAAAATATCTTATAGGTGTGCCTTAATAATTAAATATTGTGCAACGTAGCATATGCTACATGACTCGATCAGTTACTACAACGTATAGTATGGGATATAGCCACGGGTGTATTGATAATGCGATTCAAATCAAAAATCAAAAAAGCGGTGGATTACGTAGTTGCCTAGCACTGATGGCATGATCGGCGGTGGTAGCTCTGGGTCAGGAAGAGGTATCAAATCTACGGAGTATGTCAAATCGACAATATATGTCTGGTGAAGACCAAGCAAAAAACGTACCATGCCAGCTTCTTTTTAATATATTGTGACATTGTACGAATTTCAGAATTTGTTAGCATGTCATTAAATTGACAATTTCTCTCACGCAATACTCGGTGGAGTCATTTTTCAGCATCTGTTGTATCTTTCAACCTTGAACGCACCTGGTGCTATAAATGACTATGATAGAAGTGGTTAAATAAGCCACTATATCATAAACTCTCATATTGCTGCCATTCTAATATCGTTTATGTCTTTTATTTCCAATATTGTATGTGTTATACTTAACGCTGTCATGTGATTTAAGGCACCAAGGCCAATACTTTATGCCTCAGGCTTCAAACACATGACGCGGCGGGCATGCCGTCACAAACCGGGGTTAGATAATCCACATCATGAGTTCACCTCCCCTTCTCCACCTGACTGACTTCACTTGATCTCCCCTCCGTCTCTCTATCCCGTCTCGTTGTTCACTTTGGCTTCCCTTGCACTCGCGTTGGCTGTTATCTGTCAACTTCCTTCAACCAGCCGTAGTGCTGCTCGTTGTACTCGATGAGTGGCCTGCTAGTTTGCCGCCAACTGTTGGATTGGTCATAAAGAGTCCACCCGAAGTACTGTGGTACAGCGGAGCCTGGCATCGTCAATCATTTACTCGATCCACCCCGTTTTGCTGTGATTAGATATCTCCGATCAAGCCACCCTTTGATTAAAGTGGTTCAAACCATCTATCAGAGACATGCGACCGTCACGCCTGCTCATCGTCCTCTTTTGCCTTATCTTCTTTCCGATCCTCCTCACCTTCTTTTCCGCGCTTACGTCGCCCGATGTAGCAACTCCCAATACGCTCGCTGGTCAGACAACTGGGCTGCGCGCTTTATTTTCTTTCAACATACCATCGTCGCTTTTCCCTCCGTCGGCTATTATCAGTCTCACCGATGACAACTCAACTTTCTTCCTCGCCCGGCCAGCGGCATTTGGCCCGCTGCTGCCAACCAAAGGCCTCAGCGGTCAGTTATGGGTGGGAAGTGGCTTTGGTGAGGGGGGATTAGGTGCTGGTGTGGAAGGGGAACTAGGCTGCTCCGATATTCCCGGCTGGGGTGAGGGCACCAATCATAAGAAACAAGACAAAGCTCCCAGGAGTACGGAGCAGACTTCCGGCATCTCCGGAGGTAGTACAGTGAATGATCAATCATCAAACCGCCCGCGGTCAGTATCGCAGGCCGATACTACACCTCAGAACGATAGAGATGATATAATCGCCCCGCCCTTGATGAATGATGGCACCGATGATCATCTACATCATCCACTCCCTGAATCTGGTGCTTCTAACCCCGGGATGAGTCAGAAGTATGGAGATTACGTCCAAAACAAGCCTCCTGCGCATGCCGACATCCAATCGCTACAGGAAACTGCCGAAATCCAGGGTAAGGTGGTGCTGTTGAGTCGGGGTGGCTGTGGGTTTTTGGAAAAGGCTAAGTGGGCACAACGACGAGGAGGGGTTGCTTTGATCGTCGGCGACGATACTCGGGGTGGCAACTTGGTCACCATGTACGCACGAGGCGATACATCAAATGTCACGATCCCGGCATTGTTTACATCTCACACTACTGCTCATCTTTTGTCGTCATTGGTTCCTGGACATGCCGGTGGAACTGCCAGTTTGGGAGATGTATTAAAACCATCACAAGCGAAGGTGGCAGCACAGGCTGACGCCGACAAAGAACGGGTGGCAACTACTACAGCAACAACAACTATTCCAAGTCCAACTGCTAGTAGCCATTCGACAGCCAAGGAGAGACCTGTGCCCTCGTCTCACTCGAAAGGCGGCTTTTTCCGTGCAATTGGCGAATTCCTGGGATTATGCGATAAGAACGGAGGTTCACGGCATCTGGAAGACAGTCGACGTCCGCCCAGCAGCGGTAACATTGACTGGATCAACCTAGGCCTACGGGATGAAAAGGAAGCCCTATCAAGCGCTTGGGGGAGGCCAACAGACCTCAATCATCGTGGTCAGGCCAAGGTAGAGGAAGCATTCGATAGCCACAAGGCCGACATGTCCCCTGATAGTTTTGAGGATGATGACTTTGTGATCGGGGTTCAGGACTGGAGAGATCCCGACTTGATGCCTCCTAAGAGTAGCACACCCCCGACAGCTAGCACCTCCGTAACTGGCCAGGATACCTCCAAGACTGCCAGCGCGGATAAAGATGCTACATCCTCGCCCAATGGCCTTCAGGGTGGTAGCATCACCCCAGGAAGTGGAGAATACCAGAGCATCGACAAATCCAGTGCTGGTTCTCATGACACGCGCCTCAAGGGATCTGAGAAAGAATCCATCGGAACTCATGGGAAGTCCGGGTCTTCTACGATGGGCTGGTTCTCGAGTCACTTTGGATGGGGGGGTGATACTCAGCAAGACCCTCAGCCTTCCTCGTCGCCTTCACTTCAAAAAAGCATTGCAGCAAACCAGCAGATGGAAAATAGCCCTCACACATCGAGCCGTCTAAGCACGGGGCCTTCTGAGCATGAAGGCCTTTGGGTTACCATGACACCTACTAGCATGTCAACCAGCCCCTTTTTCGATACTTTATTGGTCCTTGTCGTCAGCCCTCTGCTTACGCTGACGGTGGTTTATGCCCTTTTGCTGCTCCGGTCTCGAATCCGCCGTCGTCGCTGGCGTGCCCCGAAGTCGGTTATTGAACGACTTCCTGTCCGAACCTACCACACAATTACTACCACTTCTTCCTCGTCTTCCAACCCAACGCGTCCCCCTAGTCCCGGTCCTCTGTCCCCGACCTCCCCACTTCTTGGCAATGAAAGCCGACCGAACGCATCCCGATCAAACAGATCACGTTCACAAACATTCTCGGGCACTATGCTAGACTCGTCTGCGATGCCCAAGGAAGAGAAGTGCAACCTGCAAAGCGGATCTACATTGTGGCGCCGCAAGTACACAGGAAGGCAGGTGGAGTGTGTCGTATGCCTTGAGGAATATATTGACGGTCAAAGCCGGGTCATGCGCTTGCCATGTGGCCATGAATTCCATGTGGAATGCATGTGAGTGACATAAAAAAGAATTTGGTCTTTGTTATTAACGTGTTACTAACATCTTTTCTCAGCACCCCCTGGTTGACTACTCGTCGACGAACTTGTCCAATCTGTAAAGGGGATGTTGTCCGTTCGTTGGCCCATTGTCAATCCAGTGATTCTCGGGGTCATCATGAGGAGTCCAATGACGACGTTCACAGCGCGCAGTCGATCTCTCGAGGCAGCGCATCTTCCGCTCCAGTACCAATTGAAGGTACCAATGATGAAACTTCAGACACGGAACAAAATGCAGGTCTCCTTGGCGACCATGCAAATTCTGCTCCACAGTCAAGCTGGCGAAACCTGGCTACACTTAGCTTTTCTGCTCTCAGCGGTGATACCATATGGCACCAGGCTCGCGCGGACCGCAATCGCTAACATTTATATTCTATCCACTCTTTTCTTATTTTCTTTTACCATTCCCCTCTCCGTCCTGTGGGCTTTGCTCTCCTTGTATTGAATCGTGCTGTATTAGCGGTCGTTTGGAGTTATGATTTGAATCTGCTTGGCGTTGGGTGAGAACATTTCGGCGTGCTGGGCGGTTGCAAAGTGCCTGCAAGCATTGTTGAAGCGGCTGGGATATACCGCAGGTCAATCGTTCAAACTTTGTATGTTCTTATGTTATTTTGGTAGGATGGATATCTGAATGGATTCCATTGACACTTAGTTGTCATTAACAGTATTGCTATGCCACTATCTTTTTATCTGATCTGTTGACACTAAATAATCACACTGTACACAACGGTTCTCTGCAGCCGGAGCTGCACTTGTAATTGATAGTAATCGAAGCTGTTCGGATTACATCTCGATGCCAAACCATTTAGACCCCAAACCTCATTCTTTGTCAACATATACATTCCTAGCAATATCCCCAAACACATCAAGTGCATGACCCAGACGATCACGCACCAATTCAACGCGAGGAATCATATCCCGATCCAAAGGCAAGAACCCCTCACTCTCACGTCCAGCACCAATGCCCTCGCCAACAACAACTTCATACATCGCCTTGGCAGCCTTATCCTTGTCACCATCTGCAACAAGCTTACCAGTCAGTATGACATCCAGCGTCTGCGCAGCCACAGATCCAGCATAGTCCACCGGTAGAGGCGTAGCAGGAGAACGACAACCAGTCCCGAACTGCGTGTTGAACACTCCCAACCACACCGTCAAGAGGCGGACGTTGAAGGGTGCGACTTCTTTAGAGAGCACTTTACATAAACCTGCAGAATATACACATCAGTACGGAATATATATATAGACGAGACACATCCCTCAACAGAAGAAGCAAAAACGAAAAACAGAAAACAAAAAAAAGAATGAGAATATACCATCCATAGCAGCCTTCGCTGCCGCATAAGCACCCATACTCTCTCTCCCCTCCAACCCAGCCCCAGAACTAACATTAAGAATAACCCCAAATCGCCTCTCCCTCATCCCGGATAAAACAGCTTTAATCAGCCGACTTGGTCCAAAATACACAGTCTCCATCTGAGCCCGCAGCTCCTCATCCGAGAACTGCTCCACTGCACCAAGGATCGCGTATCCGGCATTGTTGACCAGCACGTCGATCTTGTGTCCTGCGGACTCGAGCTTGGGTACCAGCTCAGAAGCTGCGGTTGGGCTGTCGATGTCCAGGATGTGCCACTCGCCCCCGTTTCGGGTTATCTCTGATACTAGATCCGGGGTGCGAGAGGGTTGTCGTGATGTTGCGATTACTGTGTGGCCGTTTGATTGGGCGACGCGTGCTAGCGAGAGGCCGAGACCTGAGGAGCAGCCCGTTATCAGCCAGGTTAGGGGCCGGCTGGGTTTGGCGAAGGTTAGTGTTTGTGTAGTCATGGCTGGTGGTTGGGTGGCCATGGTGGGTTCTGGTGTCTGGTGGTCGTTCGATAATGGTGTGAAAGATCCGACTCTGCGTCGTGATGTTGATTTGCAAGAAACTTATGGCTGGAGTGATATAATGTGACAGAATACGACAGCTCTTTTATATCGCTTTCTTTGCTGCCGCATGCCTCGGACTTAGGGCAACAGCGACGGAGTTAGTATGTTAATATGGTCTGTGCGTCTCAGCCTTGATGCTTGTCGTTGCAATTTCGCAAAGGATTGACGGTCTTGTTGGGGTAGATAAAGGGCTTAGGCTTTTCTCCGGTGCATGTTTAACAATGATCATCCATTTGACTTGATGTCCAAGTGATCTCAGCACATTTACGGTGTACAACCTTGAGGACAAAGTAGTGAATATACCCGAATTGTCATAATTTGTACAGAATAACTAAAATACAAAGTTCCAGCACCACAAGCCATATAGACATACAAGCCAAATACATAAAAGTGAATCCCGGAACGAAAAAAAAGTAACTCATCACCTAAACAAGTGAAAGTCAATGCAGTATTCAACACGACCGCGGCACACACGACAAGCTACAACCAAACCGCCGGAACGGCAAAGGCCGCAGCTTCTCACCCGGACAACGAGGCATCTTCATCCCATTCTCACACGGCGTAATGTCCCACCACTCCATCCACTCGGCGCGGGGAATCACGTATTCTCGCTGACATACAGAGCAGGGCTGTCCACCCGCAGCGCGCACTTCCCTGGCTTGTCGCAACAACGGCACAATCATCGCGGGATACTCGGCTAGCTCTTCGTCGGTGGTTTGCTCTAGGTAGGGGAGCTTGCTCACAGCGCGGAGCGCGACTTCGCGCAGGGACGGGGCTTTGTTCGCAGGAGATGTTGGTCCTGACGGTGTGAGAGTGGGTCTGCTGTGGGATGGGGTATCTCTCGTGGGATTGCCCTCCATGTTCATGTAGGTGATTGGGCCTGTTGCGACTAGAAGAGGGGCCCAGCCCTCGTCAAGAGAAGATTCCTGGTCTTGGAATTGAAGCGGAGACGAGTCATCGTTGGTCTCTGTTTCCTTCTTATTGGTTGGTTTGTAGTGCCATTCTGCGATCTGCGCTTCTTCAAGTGAGAGGAATGGGTTCGGGCGGACGGTTAGGTGTTTTAGTTCCCCTTGCTGCATGAGTTTGAGGAGCTCCCAGGGAAGGTAGGTCAATTGGTTGACGGAAAGGTTTAAGACCTCCAGTGCTGTCAGTCTGCGGATTGTAGATGGGATTTCGGTCAGCTTGTTGTTTCGCAGGCTAAGAACTTTGAGGTTGCTGAGTTCGAAGAGATCGTTGTGCAGGGCTGACAGGGAGTTGTTGGGGAGATATATGCTGAGGAATGGCTGTAGAGAGGTGAAGACGTTCTCTGAGACTGGGGCTTCCTTGACTGATGGAAGCTTCGTTAGGTGCTGTAGAGGTCGCAGGAGACCAGATGGTATAGATCTCAGGTGGAAGTCACTGCGTAGAAGAGCTATTAGGATCATTGGCTCGGACAAAAGGAATACCAGACAAAACTAGAATCAGATAAAAGGGCAATTATAACATACCCTAGATCAATACTCTCAAGTCCCTTATCAAGACAATAGCCGACAACCTCCCGCGCAAACCGATGAGCATCAGACTCTTCAGGGCTTCGAAAGGCAACGCGAGCTTGCGCAGGCATGTTTTCACTGTCAACAAGGAAAGGTGTAGAGTTGCCCGGTTTTCTAGGATCAAGCACAGTCTTGCGCAAGTCTTCCCCCCACGCCGAGCCGTCTTCTGATGGCAAAAGCGACTCAGCCCCAGACTCATCACTCCCCATCCACACACCACTATCAACATTCCTCTTATCTTTAAAGTCTGCCCTTTTCCGCTTCGGATCTAACACCTGCTCCCCCCACCAAGTTCCCCTATACCGCCGTTTCCGGCCCGCTCCCGACACCGTCGCATGGTAGTTCTCCAGCCCAGAAGCCGGGATATCGTCACTGGAGAAGAGCGCAGGATCACTGGATGGCTGGCTAGAACGGTCATCAAAACGTGACAGTCGCTGCGCGCGCTGGAACGAGGAGACCGCTATGCCTGTCGCCGAGGGGTTCGCGGTTGCGGGCGAGCGGTGCCGGATTCGCCGCGGTGGTGGGAGGGGGATCTCGCTGTCCATTGCGATTTCGGTTCGCGGGTTCAGACGAGTCTCTTATGGTTCTCGCCCTGGCCCATTGGATTTCTATTCAAACCCAGTTTTATCTAATGTTGGGGGTTGCGCGACGCGTTGTGGAGACCGGCGATAGGAAGCTGCGGGTGTCAACAAACGCGCTAATGACGCGATTGGGGGAGATAAGGGTTTAGGATCTGGAATCAATTGAGAGGTCTCTTATGATTTAGAACAGAACATCACCTGCATACCCGGTTGGAATGGAAAAAGATCAAGATCAAAAGATAAGATCAGATCACACGTGCACGGGCATATCAGTTGGACCCCGGAGCTCACAGTTTCCCCACTGGAATGTTGGATCGGCATGATCTTCTTTTATCTTTCTACCATATTGCCGCTACTGGAGCTTACGGTTGGAATTGGTATCCAAGGAGAGAAGGGAAAAAAAAGTGTCTATATTCTGTGGATGACTCAAAATCGACTCATGCAACCTTCCAGATATCAGCAAGACCAGTCCGCCGAGTAAGTCACCCACGACAACGTATATGGACAAACGAATTGAATGAATAGGGTTTGAAGAAGAGAATAATAACAGCATCAGCTCATATCGGTCCAAAAAGTCATGAAGAAATGAAAAAAAGAAGAAGAAATGGGGGTATTTGAAAAAGCGTTAAACCGTTTCCTCTCCGAAAATGGGGTCTTCAGCCAACCGAGGGGAATAAAACATGTTAAAAGTATAAGAAGAATTTGAAAAAAAAGAAAGGAATATCCCGGCTCAGCTGGAGATGAACGGCATTCAACAAGGCAGCAGTCGTGCAGTATGAATTGGCGCGGTATTGGCCAATGGCCCCAATTCACGATCGTTGCCTGCATGAAGGCTTCTTGTCGAAAATTCGCGACATCGCGAATGTGATTATAGGGCCTGACCCATCATCACAACAATATAGCCAACGGCAGCCAATGCAGCTGGCATGCCAGCGCCAATGTTGGCCGCCGCACCGGTGGAGGTAGCGGCTGGGGCAGCAGAAGTAGTAGAGGCCGCACGAGAGAGAGGAGTCGACGACGAAGCAGCAGGGGTGGTCAAGTTGCCCGCGCTGGAGCTCGGGCTGGAGCTCACACTGGAACTAGGAGTTGGGGTCACTGTATTGACACGAACCAGAGTCTTGGTGATGGTCGTGGTTGCAGTGGAAGTAATAGTCTCCTCTGCAGCGACGAATGGAGCCACTACTAGGCAGAGGGAGGCGATGACAGCAGTGAACTTCATTTTGCGAATTGATTCGAATGTGAGTATCAATATGAAAGAGGGAGCAAAGTTGATTGAGTTGGATTCGAGGTTGGTGAAACGTTGATGCGGCTCAACGAGTACTCGGAGTAGAGATATCTTTCAGATTTGATCGCAAAAGGGTGAGCGTCAAAAAATCGAATATAATGATTGTATGGAGCACTGCTCAAACAATATCAAACGAGTGACTGGTGAAATGAGTGTATATGTGAGAAATCTCTACTGCGCCTAAGAGAGGAAAAAAGAGAAAAGGAAATTTTACCAGGATGTGGCCATGTGTGGGCTAAATAACACACACGAGTCCGTCTTGAACCTGGGGAAAAAGGGTCATCCACCAAAGAAATCTTGTGGCGTTGTATTTTTTTGTATTTTGTTTTTGTATTCTTATTTTCATATATTATTATTGATTTTCAAGTAGAAATAGGGTCCTCCTATTGGCTCCTTTGAACACGCGGACCCTGGAATCCAAGATTGGGCTCCATCTTAGACCGAATGATATTCAAAGCCCTAAAAGCCAAAGGGTCTTCCGCACAGACTGACGCCAGGGGGTTTAAGTCTATGATACTTTGTACTTACGGATTAGTGAAATAATAATGCATATTGCCATCTCACTTGTTGACCTCGTAATTCCAAGAAAAGCCTGTGTCTCCTAGGTGCAGCTAATACGAGACTTCTTCGCCTCGATATACTCCATATGGTGTAATTTCGGCATTTCCCAATCCCATTGTCCGGAATCTCCCTTATTCAACCATTGCGAAACCGATTTGGTATCAGGGTGTTTCTAAAAGCGCCTTTGTTTACTCCGTACTTTGTTTGAATTGGTTAATTTTTTTTTACCTACTGTACGGAGTACTGTATTTCCTGTGATGCTTTGGTCTTATCACCCCCTAGAACGAGAGAATGACGATTCTCACTGGCCATCACACACTACTGCAAGTGCTCTCTCGCCGAGGCTTCCGTGTATTCCGGACCCCTGGCATCATACAACATACGCAGGAACAACGATCTGTGATTCGGTCAATCTTAAACATAACAATAATAAACAGTTCATGCAGTACGGGAGTACTTTTGGATCTTACATCTTAATCATCTTAATCATCTTAATTGTCTTAATTGCCTTAGTAATTCCGATGGTTCCCCCCGTTAGCCAATATTTGAAATACAGAAATATTGAAATTTACCTCAATTTGCCTGGTCCCCAGACTATTTAGAAAAGACTTTTTTTTTGTCTCTATACCCTGTAAGGCTCTGTGGATCGCATTTCATTCAGGAACGATCATTGCGCTAGGGCCTACGGTGTTGGGAATTTTTACTAGCGTAAAGTCCGGGGAGAAATGGTGAGTCATTCCATATTCACTCATGTATGTTGTATGTTCTTAGCCTTCTAGTACATTGCAGTAGACACACTCTGTGATGTGTTGGCATGAACATGTCATTGTTGTAAGAGGGGTCTTATTTGAGAGGACTCGTTGGGCTGGCAAAGCCCACTTACACGACCTCAATAATATAACATAAGCAATACGACAAGCTATACTCTGTCGTGTCGATCGACATGAAAATTTTGAGATGGTCATTATCTGCTTTATAGCCCGTACTCATCCTTCAAAGGTCATTTGGACAAAAAAAAGAAGGGAGCAATGAAATCGAAGTAGAAAGGGGTGGCGCACTCTTCCTTTTTCGCTTAGCGATCTTACATTTTCGTTCAATGAGATTGCAGGTCCGGGGAGTAGCTCTAAACAAGGGCGAGAATAGCCGGTTGGTTGGTCAACAGAGATCCACGATGTTGAATGTCTGACAAATGAGACAATGAGACAACTTGAAGTCGAAGATTTGGTCTTACAATAATTAATGATTCTATACTTTTTAGACACCAGAGTAAATAAAGATTGGATGTAATAACAATAGCATTAAAGCTCAAGTACATCAGAATTGGCAATTTCATATTAGTTGCTTTTTTTTTAAAAAAAAAATATCTTCTCGGCCTTGTCATCTTCAATCATTCCAGTTTTCCCACTACAGTGCAGGCTTTCCACTTTTGATATCCCCGAACTGATTCTGCCAGAGATTTTGATATCTTCCATCTTCCTTCTTCAGCAGCTCTTGATGTGATCCGCTCTCGACAACTTGTCCTTCATGCACAACCAGGATCCGATCAGCGCCGGAAATAGTTGAAAGTCGATGCGCAATGACAATTGTAGTTCGGTTGGCTCTCAACCGATCCAACGCAACCTGGATATCTGATTCCGTATTCGAGTCTACAGCACTCGTCGCTTCATCCAGCAGCAGAATCGGTGAATTTTTTAGGAATACCCGAGCAATGGCTATTCGCTGTAGTTCACCGCCAGACAACTTGACACCCTGCTCTCCGACTGTGGTGTTGTATCCGTCCACGAAAGTGAGGATTTTCTCGTGAATAGCTGCGGCGCGACATGCTTCATGGACCTCTTCATCCGAGGCCGAGGGCCGGGCGTATCGCAAGTTCTCGATGATAGATGCGTTAAACAAGACAGGATCTTGTGGGACGACGCCGATAGTCTGGCGTAGCGAGCTGAGAGTTATGTCACGGATATCCTGGCCGTCAATCTCGATCCGGCCCGAAGTGACATCGTAAAGTCGGAGAAGAAGTCTCAGAATGGTTGTCTTTCCTGAACCAGTCATGCCGACTAGTGCAACTGTTGTCCCAGGTTCGATAGAAATATCCACATCCTTGAGGGTCTTTAACCGAGAATCATACGCAAAATCAACATGGTGGAAAGAAACTCGGCCATCGCCAGGTTGCAGTGGCATGGCATCCTCCTTGTCATTGACGCTGGGCTTGGATTGGAACAGGAAGAGTAGCCGCTCGGCATCAACTAGATCAGAGACAAGCCAGCGATATTGTGCCGAGAGATAGGCCAAAGGAGAGATAAGAGAAGACCAATACTGAATGAAGAAAACGAAGTCTCCTGTGGAGGCACGTCCCACAGAGATTTCGTGTACGATGAGCGAGGAGAGACCAACAAAGCAAATTGGCTTAAGTAAATCTAGGAGGGACTTGCCAATTGCTCGGCGTCGGCCGAAACGGGCGCTGGCCTTCAAGCATAGGTCAACGGCCTCTCCAAAGCGAGACCTCTCGAATGAGAACTGGTTGAAGTATGTGACAGTCTGCCAGCCTTGAACGGCTTGATGCATAATGCGAGTTTCGTTTCGCTGTGTCTGTGTAACTTCACGTCTGGCGTCCATGTTCCAGTTAGAGGTAAAAACCTCTGTCGCAACGTAGGCAATAGATACTATCACCACTAGAAGGGAGGCGTAGACATTGAACTTCAGATAAAAAACGACACATGCAATACCCAAGTCAGCCACCGTGGGGACGATATCTAGAATGGCAACTTCTAACAGATTGTTCAACGCTCCACCTTGGTCGATGGACTTCATCACCTCTGCCGAGTCATTTTCGATATGAAAATCCATTGATAGGCTCATGACATGGCTGAAGGCCGCGTTGGTAATCTGACGGTAAGAGAACTGCCTAATCGGGATCTTGACGAGTGACTCAATCAATCCCAGCCCAGCTCCGCCACGAATGAGCTGCAGTAGCGCCCATTTCCCTAGTGAAGCATATGGGGTTTGGTTGGCAAAGATGCTATCGGTAACATCTGCTAGTTGCTGAGGAATGAGAATATTCAGTGCTCGGTGACACCCTAGACAGAAGATGCTAGTAGCAATACAAAGCTGCACTTTCCGATTGTTTTTGGGGACCAAATAGGGCAGAAAGATTGAGAAACCTTTCAAATAATCCCACCAGCCCCCAATTGACTGTAGCTGCTCGTTGCGGAGCCTTTTCCTGCGTGTGGCTGCATCATTCTTATTTTTGGCGGTGTCCGACTCGCTCTCGCTCTTGGAGTCCACGCTACTATTATCCGAGTCGTTGCCATTTGCTGCTCCATATCTTGTGTGATTACCATTTAGGAAAGGGCGTGACTCTCCCGAGGTTTTTTTCTTCTGCCTGGTCTCAAATAGAATCGCAGTTGTCACAAAGATAAGTAGGGCAAGTCGGGCCGCTGAGATGGTGATCTGCGTGATTGGTACCCATTGTCTCGGCTTGGGACACAAGGAGAGCGCAAGGAGTGGAACTTCAAAACCAGCGGTGACCAACGACGCTCCCGCCACTTCGAATTTGGAAGGATTTTGTCGTAGCCAAAGTGCAATCCATACAACTGCTTGCGAGGTCATATGCACCAGGAACGGCTGAGAAAGGTCCAGGTCATCAGTGGCGATTTTCAGAACCGTCTGACTGACATATGTGAAAACGATCAAGACAGACAAGATCACTCGGGGTCGACTGCGAAGACTGCGACGCTTGGAGCGAGTCTTTCTTTTCTTTACCGGAGTGCGATTAAATAAAACGCAGATCACCACGTAGAGACTTGCTATCAAAGTACAGCTATAATGAAGCGCTCGAGATGCTAGCTGAGTTGACATGATGGGTGGTGAGACGGAGGCTCTGTTGGGAATCACCCTTAGGTGAGGTCTTAGCAGCGGTGGTTCTTTATATATTCCTAAATTTGAGCCTCATCTTATATCAAGGGCTCAGGTGTCAGACTGACCGACTCCTTATTGGATAGATATAATTGTCCCTCATGTGCAATTTTTATTCAAAGTTGCCTGTGGGGGGGGCTGGGGAGAAGGATGACCTAGCGCCTATCGAAACAAAACAAGGCTGTGATCTTAGGCCTGGGGGGACAACAAGGCTTCATTATTGGATAATCTGGGAACTCTGCAGACCGAACTAGAATCCACCTGCCTACACCGTAGGTTGATGCTTTCATTGGCAAGCATACACGCCTTGCTACTTACTTTGTACTCCGTGCAGTGGACATCTAAGGGGCTGATTGTGTTTTTGGTGGCTCGGTGACTCACTCCTTTGAGGATAATAGTAATAAAGTAATAACCCCTGATTTTGATTATAACACTGTATATATCCACAGGGCATCCTCATGCTATTCTTCTTATACTGCGACCGTACTTGTCACATCTAATTGCCTGTATTGCCCGTGCTTTGATATTGATCTTCACCCGGGCACAGCCTACCTCTCTATATATACAAACCTTGTTCTACTTACCCGCATACCTGCATGTATTAAGCAAAAGAGTATCATTGCCAACTTCAATAACCTGGGATTAAATCTCTCTAAGTCCCCGAGATCAGCTGGAACAACAATCAACGTTCATTTCTGCATCTGGTTTCAAGGTTCACCGGACAAACGGAAAGCAAACAGAAATGAATCACCAGTACAACTGCCTGTTCGGTGGCTAGTTGTAACTGGAGATGGTGAGACTGAACATTTTCTACGGGGACTATTATCAAGGCCAGTCAGAAAACAATGACATCCCACTATAGACTAGGATCGGTAATTCAAGGCTTATAGCATGGGCATTGGATCTGAGCCCGGGTTTATACTTGAGGGGCCCCGCAACTTCTAAACCAGGTCTGAAACAAAATAGATGCCAGTTCAGTCATCTAATAAGACAGTCGACTGCGGCTTTATTGGAAGTTTGGTAACCAACGTGGTCAAATTCAGAATCAACCAGGTTTCTTGCCCTTACTTTGAACCTCGATAAGGGTAGTCAGACTGGGTCGTACATAAAGATCACTGGTCTGGTAGATTGATCTCCCTTTGAGCTGGATGCACTTTCCCAATCAGACTTATATTGTCGGTCTTCCAAGGTTGTTCCCACACAGGTTTGGAGGACTGGATCGTGGAAGCCAAAAAAAAAAGAGGATATATTGTCGCGATAACGGCCAACATGGTTGGAACAACTGAGACAATTGAACTTCAACATCCATGTCCTGGGTACTGCTAGATTATGTACATCGCGTGCTGAAGTAGTAAGTACCCATGAACCTGTCTGTAAAAGCCATGATTGGGTAGTTGTGCTGCCCACGGGTGTCTTGAGACCACTAGAAAAATTATCTCTTAACCATAGAGATTATATCGTACAAGGGACGTCGCCAGGGAGTGGTCATGTCGCATATTTCCCGATTATAGTTTTGAGACTTCGAGGAAAAAATGGGTTCACTGGCGCATAGGCCGGAGGGGGCTCTGTCGGGGGAGCATCATTGGGGGTCCTCGAGCACGGAGCCAGGCATCGTTTTGAGGTCCTTCGGAGCGAATGACACTACCAATGGACATGAAGAGTCTATTCGATGAGAAATTGATTAGCCAGTGATTTTCAACCATTTTTATAACTTTAAAGCTCAAGGAGCCAACCATACCCGAAAGTGGCACCGGAACCGAGCATGTACTTGCCCAGAGTCCGCATGACACCGTTGGGGCCAGCGCCATACTGGAAGATTGTCACAGTTCCTACTCCCAGTTAGCTTATCCAGTACACCTTTATTTAGGAACTAGGTGGGTCAAACCAATAATGAAGCCCATGATGCCACCAACAGCTAAGAGGGGAGCTATGTTAGCTAAAAGCTCATTTGGTGAACAAGGCTTGGTTGTTTTGCGATCACATACTGGAACCCATCATGCAACCCATTTTCACTAATAATCTGTCAGTACATTGTTTCCATATAGATATAGCGCTCTAGTAAGAACACCAAGTGGAGTGTGATCTATATCCCTGGGTTGTAGATGACATACTCTTGTCGAAAGTTGAGGGAGCACCTCCTGGGCCCGCTTGAGCGGGAGGTCCAGCAACCACAGGCATTATGAAAAGCTAAAAAAGAAGCTTGTAAATTAGAATTAAAAAATCGGCAACAACTCTGAGCCGAATGAGAGATCTCAATGTGAGAGTCAAGGAACGAGCTCTTTTTCCTCCTCGGCTTGACGCTTCTCCGCCTTGGTCACGTGAGTTATCAATGGGCTTTAAATTGCACACGTGCCGACATAGCACGTGACCCATTTTGTCTGGCAGCGTCAAGGGAGTAGGAAACTGGCCCTCTTGCGCTCTTGCCTGGGTTCCCTCATGGCACCTATCCTCGATCTCTGATTTCTTTTTTGTTACATCCTTTAAAGGGCTGCCTGAAGCCTGTGCCGAGGCGGCAGTCCCGTCTTGTGCTTCTATCATTGCCCTGGCGTGAGACCGGTCGCTCACGATTCCCGACTTCCACACAACTCCCTGGTCTTGAAGCACCTATTTAATTCAGTCCTAAATATCTCTCAGTTCACAATTCAGAAGTGAGTTTACTCTCTACTCCAAATATTCAATTATTTTTTTGTGGTGTCGAGGCAAGACCTCGACCTAGGAGCCAATTTATTTGTCTCTCACCTCAAACAGCACTAACGCGACCGTCTTCATCTTAGTCGGGCGACTAAAGCTCCAATCACCCTTGCGCGCATTCAATATCCCCAACCTTCGGATATAACCCAACATTACTAGACATCTCATTTTCACCCTTCAGACTACCTCAGAATACGGCCCCTTTTACAACTCGCAACCGTGGACGCGCTCCGTGCTCTGTCTAGATATTCCATTTCCTTGAACCATTCGCATTCTTCTCCATGACTGCTGTGGCATCTCCACCTAGTGTTGAATCGGGGTCTCGCTTGGGATGGTACAGCTCTGGTAACGGAGAAGGAGCTCTGTCTTCAGTGAATGCCGATGACGTGTCACGGATGTTCATGCCACGGAAACACGTTCAACGCTCAAACTCCTCTTCCTCTCTGGGGTCGAACTCTTCGACCTCTTCCACATCTACTGTGACCGCTCCTTCCCAAGATACCCATGCCGCGCAGAATTCCGCCAGTGAATCAGAGAATTGGTCGTCATCAAAAAAGAAGTATTCGAAGAATATCTGGCCTAGCTCGAAATCCGAGCCGGTATCAGGGGTAACAAACGCGCGATCTCAGGCAGTGCCTGCTTTCTCGTCGGGCCCAAGTGCGTCGTCGACAATGTCCGCAATGCATCAGCCTTCGAACATCGTCCCATCGCAACAGATGCCTCAGTCGTCGCAGCAGAATGGCGTCCGTGCCCCAACCGGCCCGCCCTCAGAGAACCCAGCAATTTTGATTCTGTTGCCAATGAACGGCACCTTTGACAGGAAACAGATCAATGTACCATACTACCCCGAGGTCCTGCGAATCGGGAGACAAACAAACGCCAAAACAGTGCCCACGCCTCTCAATGGATTCTTTGACTCCAAAGTTCTCTCTCGACAGCATGCTGAGGTATGGGCCGACAAGTCTGGCAAAATCTGGATCAGAGACGTCAAATCCTCAAACGGCACATTTGTGAACGGTCACCGGCTGTCTCCTGAAAACCGGGAGTCAGAGCCGCATGAGCTGCGAGAAAGCGATACCCTAGAGCTGGGTATCGATATTGTCAGCGAGGATCAAACCACCATCGTTCATCACAAAGTCTCATCTAAGGTTGAGCATGCTGGAACCTATGGCACTACCCCTAGTATCCTTGATCTGAACTTCGGGGACTTAGATCCTGCCTCCGGGGGCGGCCTTCTCCCTTCTCCCTTGAGTCAACCGCTTTCTCATATGCGCGGTCGAGCTGGAAGTAACGCGAGTAACAGAAGTGCCCACAGTGTTACCAGCAATCAGCTGAATGCTTTACATCAACAACGACAAATGAACTACTGGAACTCGCCAATCTCCATCGAGCAGGTCGTCAAGCGGCTTACGGTACGAATCAATGCTTATCTCAATATTATATGTTGCTGACTTGTTCTAGGGGGAGCTGAAATCTGCAAAGCAACAAATGACAGATCTTTCTCATGCGGATGAATTTTTGACGACCATTATGAAACCAGGCTATGCAGAAAAAGAAAAGCTCATTAAGCCGTCTCTTTTGGAGAACAATGCTCATCGCCAGATGAATGGCCGGCCTAAAATGCCTCGAGTCGACTCCTTTTCAAGATTCTCGGATCCTCCCGCTCCTCCTCCTCAACAGCCTCTGCCAGAGAAACCTGATGCGATGTCACGAAGCGCCTCTGAATCGTTCTCGCCTCTGAAGCGTAGCGATACAGAAAAGCCGAAGAGCGGCACGGGTTCCCCTGTCTCCCGCGATTCCAGTCAGATTTTGAATCTCATTGAGGCGCTATCGTCTGCCAAGCGAGAAATTGAAACACATGGCACACGTGTCAAGGAACTAGAAAGTCTGCTGTTCCAAGAACAGGCTGCTCGCAAATTGGCAGAAGACAAAGTCAATGAATTGGAGATGCGCTCATTGAATGCTGAAGAAGTCAAAGTCGAGAACGGCATTGTTCCACCTTCAGAGGATGGCGTAACCGGAAAGCAGGAGCAGGATGATACAGAAGCCACAATGCAGGTCAACGGCATCCATCCTTCAGAGACTCCTGTTCCTGGCGACGGCCAGACAGGCGCTCCTGTGGAAGACAAAACTGCTGAGCTTCAGACTCGCCTGGAAAGTATGATGGAGGAGATGGCAGAGATGAGAAAGCAAATGGCAGCATTTAAAGATCGCGCTGAGAAGGCTGAAGATGAGACCACGGAGTCTCGCAAGTCGTTGAACGAAATGATTGAAACCTTGCGCCAGGAACGCGCTGAGCAGGCATTAGCCACGGCTCTTAACCAGAAAACTGATACGCATGACCACAAGCCAAGCAATGGTTTGGCGGAACAGTTACTTCCGAACGATGGTACTTTGACAGATTCCAAGACGAACACTTCGTCGATGCAGGGCCTCGATCCGGTTACCTCGCAGCAGAAGAACATGGATGCTGTAGTTACAACCTTTGCAACACGATGCCATAGATACAACTATGTGGAAGAAGCAAGTCCTTACGCCTCCATGTTTGGCGTTGTCTTATTGGGAGTAGGCCTGATGGCCTATCTCAACGGTTGGCAAAAGATGGACAAATAACCACCTTCGCCTCGCGTGCTACTTCTGGGGTTCCCTGTCCTGTTCCTTTGGCGGCTATTTCTATTGCATAGGCCCTTTGCATTATTGAGTTTGTCTCCTATCTTCTCATCAGCTTTCAGCTTTCGCCAGTCACGACTTTCTGGCAATGAATGTCCTGGTTCTTCTCTCGGTTGAGGGCCATTTTTTTGTCTTCATATTCTGAGCCTCTTTCGTTCAGCCCACACTGTCTCTTTTACCTCACGAATTTTTTGATGACTTTCTCGAGATCCCTCTCAGTGATCTCTTTCTTGGTTGTCTTTTTTGACGTCCATTCCTCCCCCTCTTTCTTGCCATCTCCTTTCTCTTCGTTCTTCTTCTACCTCCTACTATGTTACTATTAGCCTATCGCCCTATTTTGAACCGACACCTCTCTTTCTCTTTTGTCTGTACATGATGGGAAAAATCAGGATACGTTCATGACTTGCAGCCTCTCTTTGAAACGTTTCGTTCAACGAAGGGGTGTCAGGCATTATCATTCATCATGTCATGTCAGCACAGGGCTTTGTGAGCGTATCAAGGAGTTTTTATTCGTACTATTTCGTTTTTTATTCATGCCATTTGTTTCTCGCTGGCAGATTCGATGATTCAGGCTCCCTCTTTTAAACCTCTTTTCTGATTGGAGTAGTGCTGTTACCTCATAGTTCTGTGTTTCTCTCTCTTTCGTTTTTCATACAAGTCTGTCTAGCATCTACAGCGCGTTTGTTTGTTTTCGAAGTCGGGTGGAACATGTGCTCTGGTAAATCAGAGCTTATTTCTCAAGGACAATTTCGATGTACATGATTTCTTGCTAGGCTAACAACCTAAGGACAAATGAATTGTTCCTTTCCCGGTCACGCTCAAGGGCCATCCGGGCCAGTGTAATGTGGATATTGCACCTGTATAGCCTTTGGTACTGGGTATATGCAAGGGATGAAGGGTGGTAAGAGGACGACCTCGAAATGGGGCGGGATTTTGGCTGCTTCCAATGGCACAACAGTCTTCCGAACTGTGTCACTTGGTGGTGAATAGTTCCCATGAGCGCTCCGTTTGCATCCCAGCCACTCAGCAGGATGTGCGTATATTTAATGGCTATTTCCCAGCCATGAGTGTGGAGCTTTTTGCAGTTAAACTCATCATATCAGCCAGCAGACGATAGTCGGACAATGGGATGACATGACCGACTATCCTAGGGCTTTTTATCGTAATGATCGCGGGCGAATTCACTTGAGGCTGATGGCGACCTCAACCATTTTAATCCACCTCGTCCGGCTCTCGGGGAGCTCGACGTCATCTTCGGCCGCGGCAGCCTGACGTTTCCTCTTCTTTGCGGCTGACTTGGATTCCGGCTTAGAAGCCGCATCTCCCTGGTCAGTTGGGGTTTGCCCTTCCTGCCGTTGTCGTTTCTGTTCCTCTTTCGCTTTTATTTCTTCATCCTCAACGATATCATCCACGACGACCACACTCCCCGTATTGACACGGACTGTGTACTCTGTTCCCTTTTCCTCAAACCATTTGGCTATGTTCAGCGCCTTCTCGATAGCCCGTCCTGTCGCCTTCACGAAAACTTCCTCTCGCTTCTCTGACACCTTCGACAGCTCCTCAAGTATCTGTTTCTCGTTCTTGCGTGTATCCTCAAGGTTGATGTTTGCCGTGGCGCGCTTCTCAGCCTGCAGGAGGAGTTTCTGAACGCGCTTGACGGCGCTCATGAACGGCGTGGTCTTGGAGACGTAGACGATCTTGGGTACCGAGGTGCCAGAATAGGGGGAGGCGACTGGCGCATGAGGTATAGGGCGCTTCTCGACTTTGGCATCTGTTATCTAAAAGTTAGCGTTGTGATCTTTAGTTCCCAGCTTGGTGATTTGAGCGCAGGCGTTCCGGTGGGACGGCTCACATTTTGGGAGTCTGATAAGGTCTTTGTTGTTTTTCTCAAATTGTAGCTTGCTCTCCAATGGTCCCTTTGCCATGGCGGATATGTGTTTTGCACGAATGAGAAATTGCGCAGACAACATAAAGTACTGAAGCTGCCCATCTTATCGTCTGCCTTTTTCTGCCAGGCGGGAGTGCCCGCCCGATACGACTAGCTTATGTCATCGTTTGAACCCTAGCTGTCTAACTAATCAGGAAGCTTCATCTACCTACACCTAGGCAAAATAGAAAAATGTGAGATACCTAGCATCATTCACCAATTTACCGTCAACAGTTTGGTATATTCAATAAATTAGCTATGTGCCCTTGTGGGTGCACCTGAAAGTAAAAGAGAACACCAAGCGATTCTCTCAGGCAAAGCTACCGAAGGATCGAACTAAAGGTTTTCTCCACATTAAAGACGTTGACGATGCTTACATACTCAATTATTATCACGATCCAATTTGGCAGTGTCACAATGAGTAGGCATAGATCATGCATTATTTACTAGGCAATTGCAGTCTCACAGTGCGGAAATGGCAAGGCACTACTACAGAATTCTCTCTTAGAATTTTCTGGATGCACAGACACACCCAGATTCCATTTGGTTGTTCCTTCAATGAGCTAGCTGCCAATGGCACTGATCACAACACCTCTATCGTCAAGAGGGATGCTGGGTATAGGATCATTAAGCAATCCTTTGTGCTTGGTAAGGTGGGTCAAAATCCCTTTTGATCGGATGATATTTCAGGTCCGGGAATACGGCCCGTCGAATATATAACATATACACCGGTTTGTTGCGTTTCAGATAGAAGATGGTCGCTTATGGAGGCTACTCCGTAGTGAGCTGCGGACTGCAGATCTCGAACGGCGATGAGCAGTGTGATCTTTGCGATGATTCTGAATAAGGTTTCTGACCAGGTGAAACTGGTAGGTTTCTGATCTGCATGACTATCCCGAAGGAGTATGGAGTTCGGGATACACACATTGATACCGCTCGATGAACGCCTCTTCGAATTTATAAGGCGGTTAATGTGTAAAGGGGGTTCTTTGTATAATATGGTTTAAAGTGGAGAATATCGATGTGGATAGGCAGTTCCTCCTATATTGTAATATTGTAGATACCCAAGGCCCCTTGGGCATCTGGTCCAATATTCAAGAAATGTAATATTCAAGAAATATCTTTGATAGCCATTTTTCCTAATCTTTAGTCAGGGGCATTCGCGGGACAAAAAGGGGTCTTTTGTCTGTTGTATACGGAGTAGTAGTGGACCAAAGCTTCTTAAGCACCATTGTCATCATCCGGTGCCGAGGAATAAAGGGTCCAAGTGTCTCTTGACCCGAGTCGTTGGGAGCTGGTAGCTAGCAATATCTGATGTACAACTTAGTGTACGGAGTAAGGAGTATAGGGTACTTCATATGGAGTAAAATAATGGCAATGATGAAACGTTAAATGATCGTCATGAGAGAGCCCCTGACGATCTGGCGAAGTTTCTCCTGAGGCTCATTAACGTGGAACTTCCTCCGGACGGAGGAGACAATATCGAAAGCAAACAAAGGCGTTGACGATCATCACACCTGGCTTGATGGATCGATGTACGCCTCGAGCTGAAAGCTGGTCAGGTGATGCGCACCAAACTAGTTTGGGAAGGTCCCGAAATTGGCGGACTTGTGGATCACTTGGGTAGTGTCATATTGTTTCGTTTCGCTTGTATCGAACACGGGAGTCCGGATATTCACATGTTTGATCTTTGATCCTCAATTTTCTGTATCCCAAGTATCAAATTAAGTACGGAGTAGATGCACCTAACTTTCCGAGGTGGGAGCCCTAGAGGTTGGAAGGTAGACCTATGATCGGCAAACAAACGACACTTGAGGCATCAACGCCTTAGGCACCTAGGGCATAGAAGGCGGGCCCGACTGAACAGTCAACCATGGTATAGTGGTCAAGTTACCATGGAAGGCGACATATATCCATGGATAATGTCTATAATTACATTTGCGGCCGTTTGTTGATCTGCAAATGAATGATTGATCTCTTTGAAGCTCTGGAGAGTATCACGGCTCTTTGCCTGTATCGTACTTGGTTCATCAAATTTGGTTTCTTGTTCCGTGTGACTGCTCCAACAGCTTCTTTTTTCAGGTGGTGGACCCAAGGCAACGGTCACTAGTGGTTCCGTCGGGGATATATGAACATAATACACAAGTTGTAGGTAGGTATTACGTATGTACGACTACGATATTCAGGGCCCCACAGGCGATCGAACGTTGAAGCCAACACAATTGTAATTGGATCGAAGTATTATTAATGGGAGAGTTGTTTCTTGAAATAGACAGATAGTGTGGGAGGATGGCTCAGATGGTACAATAATAGATACCCAGTTATATGTGTTTATGTTTTCAGATTTTTATCCGGGGGCGAACACAAAAGTACGTGGCCACAAGATGAGCCACAATCTGAAAAGCCCTGCTTGTACGATGTGTATTGTAGACACACGCTGGGCGCAATACATAGCTGAGGCGGAGGCGAATATCCGAGAAGTTTGCCTTCTAAATTGACCAGTCTTATTCTGCATGAAAGTATTACGTTTTGTTGATGAATCTGACAGAGCCAAAAAAAAGTATTAGACATGATGGCTCACCCAGTTCCCAGGTCACGATGTTAGTTCCGCATGCACTGGAGCCTGGAATGCAAGACAGCTCTAGTCATCTTAAGCCGGAAAGGCACGGGGATGATAATCCAATCATAAATGTGAGCTAGGATCTTTGGCTTAGAACCTACCCGAAAAGGAAAGGTGTTAAAACGTAGGCTAGTGGAGTTAGAATAGCGTGAACGGCTGTCTCTGAAGCATTCCAAACCAATTGAAGTCCACACAAATCGGGGCTAATGACATCTTCCAGCGGGTCGGTGCAGGTGGAGTAGCCTTAAAAAGCAGAATCCGTGGATCTGGGCTCGGATAGGGAGGGGTTTGAATTAATTAAATTATTTATTTATTGATATAAACAATTAAAAATAAATAAATAAATAGATAAATAAAATTATTTAAAACAATTTCGAATTTTGGACTTTATTTTTGCGGATTCTTGCGGTAGAGTCCGTCTCCACCACGTAGAATGGTCCAGCCAAAGGTAACACCTCGCGCCTTTTTGTATGGGACTCTTCCCCTCCACCGAAGCACTTCGAACTCTTCCTCCTCAACTCTCCTTTACTACCCTCTACCCTCTACATTCTACATTCTCTTGGTGTCATATCCCCAACCACTTTGGCCCTTTATCCATCTTCCGCTCTCTACTCGATCCTTGAAGGGGGTTAAGACGTGTCTCACGTTTCAGTGCTCGGAAGCTAGCCATTGAAGCCGCTTTTTGCGTTTTTTGCATACATCAGATCTGGCGTGCAGGAGATCCGAGAGATCTCGCATCGTGATTGGTTTTGCTTCTCAAGGGATATCTGATAGAAAAAAGTACTCGCCATCCGCGAAAGCCTTTTTTTCTTTGTTGGCCTCCTTGGGTGACTCAAATCTTCGGTACTCCAGGGCTGATCCGACCAACCGGGTCTCCACCAGTCTTCTATTCCTCTTTGGGCCTATCAGGTCTCCAGCTACCCCCTTGACGGGTTTTGAGCTATCCCAGCCGCCACAACTCATCCGCTTCTTCGGGTCAACCCATAACTACTGCTCTTAAGCCACTGGGCTTGCATTCCTTTCTTCTCATTACAGCTCTCTTTACAACTCTCTTTACAACCCATCCATAACACACTCTCTTGTCCCGACACTCCAGTCCCGACACTCCAGTCCCGACACTCCAGTCCTTCAAATATTCATAGCATGTCTTCAAACCCCGATTATGAGACATTGGATGCACCCGATGGGTCAGCATTGACGTGGATCTTTGATCATTGCTTGCGTTACGCTGACAACTACGAAATTTCTCTTCGTGCTGCATACGAACTCAATTGTCACCCGTCGAAGAGCACAATGGCGCCTTCATTTATTCCTCGATCACCCTCCATCTTCTCCCGCAAGTCCAAAAATGCTCGTAACTCCAAGTCTTCTCTCGATGGTCCTTCTTACGACACTAATGCTGAATTCCGTGCCTGTTTGTCCAAGACTGTCGCCGAATTGTCTTCTCAGCCTTGCTCACTCCCTCCGATCTTCATTATCTCCTTTGTGCGCCGCTGTTTTTGTTTGGAGCTGTCCGATGTCGACTTTGCGCAGGCTTTAACTGCTCTTGATTACATTAGAGACCTCCAAGGTCGCTGGAAAAAGGAGATTGATGCTGCCTTCAACCGACTTAACGTTACTTCTCAGGATGCGAGTGACCCTCGCCACTCGGAAGTGGCTCGCAAGTTCCCTAACGTGTTGGTCTGGTACAAAGACATCAGCAACAAGGCACGCATGATTGATTTTCTGTACACTCAGGTCTATATCGGCCTGCGTCGCTGGGTAAGATTTATCCCGAGTTTGAAATAGCGAGTTCCGTATCTAACATTTATTTCTCAGGTTCTTGTTAATCAAATGATGCTCGAGCCATTTGACAAAGCCAACTGCCTTGCGCTCCTTAACACTCTACTGCCACCTCTTCACCGGGACAGCTCTACCCCAACACAGCAGTTGTCGACAGCCATCCTTGGAAATCATCGTGACACCTTCTTCAAATTCATTACCACGTTCGAGTCTGATCCTTCAATCCTGGAGCCTATCATGAAGCAAGGCGCCCGACCCGGTGACGAGAATGGCTGGCCTGCACTGTATGACGTCGTTGACCGATACTTAAACGCAGCCCTTGAGATGATCGACGAGTGTATTTTGATCAACGAGCCTAGTCAGATTAGCAAGTCAGGCGTGCAGCGCCGCACCGACTCGGGAATCAGCTTTGGCCCCGATTTCGGCCCCTGTCCTGCTAGCTCCCACTCTTCGGACACCGACAAGCCTCTTCCCCAGTTCCCAGAACCAAACATAGGTTCTAGCAAGCATGGTTCGTTCCTGGAACGATTTGCCTCCCTGTCAGCATGGGGCAAGAAGAAGGACCCTAAGAAGGAGCAGCAGAGGGAGCAGCAGAGGGAGTTTGAGCGCAGTCTCAGGAAGATGCAGTCCTGCAGAGATTTCAATAGTCGGGCTAGCAGCACCAAGAGTAGCAACAGCACCAAGACGTCAGCCAAGTTCAATGCCACGTTATCTTTCGATTTGACCGACGATAAGCGCCGGCGTTTGATTGATGAAGCCAAAGCTCGCAAGGCAGTCAACACGGCTCAGGCGGCCCACAACATTGGTCAGGCCATTTAATCGCAACTTCTCCTACAAAACCAAAAAAGCAAACCAGCAAGTGAAAAAGAACCCCAAAAAAAACGCTAAAGCCAAGAGAGGGGACTAAACATGCTCCTCACATTTCCTTGATTTCTTTACCCTCGACTCGATCATCCCTTACTCTTCTCCCATCCTCGCTGCAGCCGTCCCCCTGCGAGCACACAATCTAGAGGGAGCACTTGCTTCCATCTTTGCCAATGCCGGGCCTCTGTTGTGCAGAGCCAGCCGGGCTGCATCTATGTGAATTACCTTAGTTGTTTCGGAACCAAAAAAAGGCGTTCGGGGGAAAGCATATGGGGGTGTTGATTTACGACTTAATGTCTTTACGATAGCGTCCAGCTCACTGGATTTCAGCCTGAAATTATTATTATCTTTATCATTATTATTCTCATTTCTGATTTATCATCCAGTAGATATAAATCCATACATGTAGAATCCCACAACTATAGTTGATGCAATACAATGCACGGAATAGAGCACGACATCTATACCTCGGAGATTGCGCCAGTTGCCGCTCAGTCTGCCGTAGAAGCTGCGATAAGACAGCTGCGATAAGACAGCGAAACCCTCCAAGTGTCCACTTGGGCAGATCAGCCGATTCATCCTCGATCTCACTACCGTCTCTGTTGAGAGCTCTAGCTCATTTGGCCCGTGATGCTTGTAAATGGATTGAGCTGCATGTTTGCTAATTAAAAATCCCTCGCCAAATCACATACAACTCGCCCGATACGGGGCTATCCCCTATACCATACAACAGATATACACAACTGCCCTCCCACCTGCATTGCGCAATAATGAGGGTCTCTATGGGATCTCACATTTCCTGGCGATGGTACGCTGCCGTAGGAGTTTTGCTACCAGGCTGGATTGCCAATGCTAGCCCGGCTGTGAACGTGGCGCTCCAAGCCTCCTTTGACTCGGCCCCATACCTCGTCGAGCTCCTGTAGGTTACACATTGAGTGATCTCTCGCCTGTAATAGGTCTATCATTATGAGAATGGCTAATTAATTTAATACAGGGAGTCTGCCGCCGAAGAAAATTCCACTTCCTATTTCCCTTTGTTAGATCGCATCGCTGACGGGACATTTGAGGACCTCACAACTGAGAAGGAGCTCTACGACCGCTTCTTGACAGTTGTGAAGGATGATGGTCACATACGGACCCCGGAGAGTCTTTCTTCGTTCAAATTATCGCTTTCGGTTCGATCCTCGGCGCCTCGTATTGAGGCGCACTTCCAGTTCTATAACACTTCGGTTCAGCAGTCCTTGATGGTGGCCCAAGATGCGGTATGTCCCGTATGGGTTCACTCCGAGGGGAAACAGTACTGTTCTTCTGCCATGGAACGCGCACAGCAAGATGTCGAGGGAGAATTGTGGGTAAACTTTTGTTCGTGCGGCATGGGCTCCAATAGCTGACATCGAATTTGTGCCTCAGGGACCCTAGAGAGCTACCATTTGATCGCGTCCTGGGCGATGCATCGCTCCCTCCAGCTGTTCTGTACGCAGATGTCGCCTCTCCAATGTTCAAAGATTTCCATGAAACCCTGAGCAACATGGCAAAACAAGGACGGATCTCGTACCGTGTACGCTATAGACCTCCCCAACACTGGATTTCTCGTCCCTTGTTTGTTTCCGGTTACGGAGTGGAGCTTGCTTTGAAGCGAACGGACTACATTGTTATTGATGACCGTGATGCGGAGCAGCTCAAAGGAAAGGGCGTCAAAGGTCTCCCAACTGATCCGGATGAGACCAAGGAAGATGCTCCGGATGACCTTCGGCCTCTGTCTTCTTCTGAAGTGACCCGTCTGGGCTTGAACTCTGCGAGTTACGTTATGGACAGCACTGATCCTTTGGGAACATTAATTATGATGTCCCAAAATTTCCCCAAGTATTCTTCGATAATAGCTGCCCACAATTACACTGGGGAAATGGCACAAGAGATCCGCTACAACCGGTTAAAAATGCTCCCTGGTGGTTACAATACCATGTGGATCAACGGTGTGCAAATGGACACACAGCAGATTGACGCTTTCTCACTTCTAGAACATCTGCGCCGGGAGAGGAAGTTGATTGAGAAATTCCGTGTCCTGGGTCTCTCTGCAGATGATGTCGTGAGGTTACTATCACACCGACTCCTCACTGAAGCTCAAGCTGGTGGCGAGGAGCAGCGGTATGACTACCGGGATGATTCAGAAGGGAACCAGGTTATTATTTGGATGAACAATCTGGAGAAGGACTCTAGATACGACTCCTGGCCTGGTGAACTCGAGGCGGTTCGTGCTTATTTCGTTGGCTATTGGATTGAATACATACTAACGTAATTCTAGTACATCACCAGCTCTTACCCGGGTCAATTACCCCCGGTGAGCCGAGACCTGCATAATGTCGTTGTGTCTGTGGACTTATCTAACCCGGAACACATTATGCTTGTTGCTGGAAACCTGCAAACCTTCATCAATCGAGGAGTTCCTGTGAGATTTGGCTTCGTACCTACCACCATGTCGCCAGAGTCCATTGCGCAGCTGAAGGTCGCGCATTACCTTTTTGATGCCTATAGTATGGACTCTCTTGTGCAATATTTCGAAGAGTATGCCTCGAAAGGTAAAACGGGCTTCCCAGACAAATCGTGCTTCCAGTCTGCGACTAAAGAACGCGATCTCGTTGACGGCCATGAAGCTCTGTCTCTTGATCAAGTCTTGAAGAGCGAGAAGTATAACGCTCTGGTGTCTCAAACGGCTGCTTACCAGCGTCGGTTGAGTCTTGCCGGTGATGCACCTCAGTTCCTGGTGAACGGTGTGCCTGTCTCCCGAGAAGGCAACTGGATGCAGGGAATGAGCATGCAGATCAGCAGGGACTCGAAGTTGGTCCAGCAAGGCATTGTAGAGGGAACTTTTGAGGAGGACGCATGGCTTCCGGAATTCTTCCTGGCTGGCGCATTCGAGAGACGCAATACTTTCCTCATGCCCGAGGATCCCACGAGCGTGCAGATTGTGGACATCGCTAACATTCTTCCATCGGATGAAGATTTACTGAGCAAGATTCCTCGTGTTCTCTCGGACAAGGGAGCCATGGAGAGCGCTCATATGATAGTTGTGGGCGACTTCGAGTCAAAGGCAGGTATAAAACTACTTACTGACACCCTCAATCTTCGAAAGGAGAATGGTGACGTGGAGATTTTGGTGCTGCACAATGCGGCATCGGATGCGGAGGATGATGTCCCTAAAAATCTCGCATCTCTTTATCTCTCACTTGCGAAAGGGGAAACTATCGACCAAATACTGGTTAGGATTGCGTCTAGTGATCTTGATACTGGAGTCCTAGAGGCTGAAGCCCAAGAGATTTCTACCATTCAAGCTTTGCACCAAACTCTGGCCCGAGAACTTGGATTCAACCCCGGCACCGAGGGACTCGTCGTCAATGGGAGGGCAGTCAGCCCTATTGAGAAGGAACGTCCACTTAGTGTGGAAGAAATAAGCCAACTGATTGCCTACGAACGGGTGAAACGCCTTGATTCCGTTGCAGCGGCTGTTGGTGAACTCGGATTCACCGATAAGATCAAAAACCCTTTCGATTTTGCCAAATTGACCTCGCTTGTAGCTCTTTCCTCCATTTCGGATGTCCCTGAAGGTATCTTCGAAAACACCCCTGATTTCAGAATGGACGTGTCCGGTAAATGGAGGACGGAGCACTCCGTGATTACGGTTTCTAACTCCGATGATCCCTCGATCCACATTGGTGTTAGCCTTGACCCGGCATCTGAGGTTGCTCAACGATGGCTGCCGATTCTGAAGGTTCTCTCTGAACTCTCCGGCGTTCAGCTGAAGATTTTCTTGAACCCGAAGGAAGAGCTCACGGAGCTGCCGGTCAAGCGGTTCTACCGCTATGTCTTGGAATCAGAGCCATCTTTCACGGACGAGGGAGCTCTGGCTCGGCCGCAAGCGTCCTTCACCGGCGTGCCAGTCGAGGCACTGCTGACCCTGGGCATGGACGTGCCGTCGTCTTGGCTCGTAGCACCCAGTGAATCAGTCTATGACCTAGATAACATTAAGTTGAGCTCGGTCAAGTCAGGTACTGACGTTGACGCTATCTACGCTCTCGAGCACATTCTGATCGAGGGCCACTCTCGTGACCTTACAACGAAGTCTCCCCCAAGAGGTGTCCAGCTTATCTTGGGAACCGAGAACGACCATTATTTCGCCGATACCATCATCATGGCTAACCTGGGATACTTCCAGTTCAAGGCACAGCCAGGCTTGTGGCAGATCAACTTGAAGCCTGGCCGCAGCGAGAAAATTTTCAAGATCGATAGTGTCGGTGGTCTAGGATATCGCCCCCAGACCGGTGACGAGAACAACGAAGTGGCTCTGCTGTCCTTCCATGGTCGAACCCTGTTCCCTCGCCTGTCGCGAAAGCCAGGTCACGAGGAGGAAGATGTTCTCGAGACAGGAGTCCAGCCAGGCTCAAAGATGGACTATTTTGCCAAAGGACTCAACTTTGCATCCGGCGTCCTCTCCAGTGTTGGTGTCGGATCCAAGAGCGGGGGTGAACAACACGCCGATATCAACATCTTCTCAGTAGCAAGTGGGCACCTGTATGAGCGCATGTTGAATATCATGATGGTCTCTGTGATGCGACACACCAAACACACCGTCAAATTCTGGTTCATTGAGCAATTCCTCTCTCCCTCCTTCCGCGCCTTCCTCCCTTCCCTCGCTCGCGAATACGGCTTCTCCTACGAGATGGTAACATATAAATGGCCGCACTGGCTTCGCGCACAGAAAGAAAAGCAACGTGAGATCTGGGGGTACAAGATGCTCTTCCTGGACGTACTTTTCCCTCTTTCCCTGGACAAAGTAATCTTCGTCGACGCAGATCAGATTGTGCGCACAGACATGTATGAGCTAGTCACCCACGACCTGCAAGAAGCGCCCTACGGCTTCACGCCGATGGGCGACTCTCGAACCGAAATGGAAGGCTTCCGCTTCTGGAAACAAGGCTACTGGTCCACCTTCCTCCGTGGCAAGCCCTACCACATCTCGGCGCTGTATGTCGTCGACTTGAACCGCTTCCGCGCGCTTGCTGCCGGCGACCGTCTGCGCGGCCAATACCAGATGCTCTCGTCAGATCCGAACAGTCTCAGCAATCTCGACCAGGATCTGCCCAACCATATGCAGCATCACATTCCCATCCATAGTCTGCCGCAGGAGTGGCTTTGGTGTGAGACTTGGTGTGCCGATGAGGATTTGGATGTAGCGAAGACTATTGATCTTTGTAATAATCCTCTTACCAAGGAGCCTAAGTTAGATAGAGCTAGGAGGCAAGTTCCTGAGTGGACGGTCTATGATGATGAGATTGCGACCTTGGCGAGTCGCGTTGCTGGTGAGCAGGCTGCTGCTGGGGTTGAGTTTGTGCAGACTGGCGAAGACCGCAAAGATGAATTATAGTTGACCTCTTGACCCCTGTGGGTTTCATTAGAGAAAGCGATTGCATTTATGATGACACTTGTTGCATTTATTGGATTGAATAGTGAACCTCCTTCGTATTTTCATGGAAATTGCCTTCTACTGCTCGCTCTCAATAATCATCATCTTAGCAAAAAAAAGGGTATAATGAAATGTAGAAAGCAAGCAACAGTAAAGACAAACTCTTCGTTTCATAAAGTTTCACAGCTCATCTGAGTCTGTCTCGTACTTAACGTTAACTTCGCTGCTGTCGTCATCTCCGCCGTCCGAGTCAGATTCATCGACGACAGTATCATGTTCAGTGGGAGATCCGTGAGAAGCAGGTGGTGCGGGTGATGGGGTTTCTTCGATGACAGGAGGACAAGGTTCAACCAAAGGAGGAGGGCTGTCACTAGGAGCCTGCTTCTGCTTCTTGGACTTTTTCTTCTTTTTAGGGGGCTCAGGGCTAGATGGCTTGTTGGCCTCCTCGGCAGCGAGACGTTCCTCTTCCTCCAGTCTCTTTTGCTTCTTCTTCTTCTCCTCCTTCCTCTTGCGCTTGCGCTCCTTGCGTGCGGCCTTGTCCTCCTGGACTTCTTGCTCAATCTGCTTTTGCCTCTCCTTCTCTCGTCGCTCCTTCTTCTCACGCTTCCTCTCCTCCTTACTCTTTTTAGGAGCGATGGGAGAGGACGGGGCTTCCTTAATGGGACCAGACGCGGGGTCTTCGTTGTGCTTGTGCTTGGACTTGGACTTCTTAATCTTTTTAGGAGGCTCGGGCAAGTCGGGCTCACCCTCCTCGGGCTGTGCTTCGTGATCGGGCTCAACATTGGTATTGGTAATGGGAGATGGTGCTGCCTCGCCATTGAGCTTTGTGGCTTCGTCATCAGAATCCTCATTCACAAATTGAGAGCTCTTCCTTTGCCCCTCCAGTCTTAGGTTCCAGTGGGCACTTTTCTTAGCAGCGAGTTTGAGATCGAACACCGCGCCTGGGTGGCCATTGGCCCGCAAGGTCATGACCTGCCTCACAATCTTGCGCCACTTGTCTGCGCATTGTTGTCGAGACCGCAAGTAGCCCATCTCCTTGCTGATGTTACCCCATACAATGAGGCGCTCATCCAGCTCGTACATGTCCTTGCCTGACTTATCGGCAAGCATTGGCTTCATAGTGACCCACGTTGATTCCACGACATCAAGGAAAATCTTGGTTTCCTCCTCCGACCATGCGCCTTGGTTCATGGTGTCCTGATGCTCGAGCTTGTTCTTCCAGCGCTGAGTGACATCGTCATCACTGCGCCCAATGAGCTTACCAATGTAAGTCCATTTCGGACCGTGTTTGGCGTGGAGCTCGATAAGCTCATCCTCTTGCTCCTTCGACCAATCGTGTGCCTTTTGAGCTGAAGCTTGGAAGTGCCGGCGCATGAATCGGTAAACAGATCGTCGATCACGGTCTGGAACAAGAGCGTAGATCTCGTTCCAAAAGTCGCTTTTTGAGATTATGTCTGAGGAGACTGGAAATTCGCCGTTTGCGCCACGCTCAGAATGCTGAACCATCTCATCGAATTCGGCGCTAGCAATGCCATGCACGGTGCAAAAATTGAGTTTGTACGCTTCAATTTTTCGCACTTCATCCGGCGTGTAGAAGCCAATTTTCAAGTTGTCCTTCTCCCTGGTGCGTGAGCCTCTAACTCCCTTGGCCCTGCCTCCTGACGTGGTGCTGCCCTCGGGGTTGGGTGAGTCAGGGGCTGGGGTTTGCTTCTTCGTGACAGCTAGCTGCTTTACAACAGGCAGTTCTTCTGCAGCCGTTAAGTTGAGATGATGTTGAGAAATGGACACAACGGCAGTTTTCAATTCTTCGTCATTCTGCTTGTGAGCCTTCTTCGCCGAGAGCTTGGGCTTGGCCTTTAACGGAGTGGCTTGGCTGGGAGTGGGGGGAACTTGAACAGCAGCTGAAGAAGGGGGTGTGTTATTTTCTAGCGAAGCCGACTCGGCAACAGACTTTTCCGATTTGCGGTGCTTCTTGGACTTTTGCTTGCGCACGGGCTCAGACTGCTCGGGTTCAGACTCGCGCTTTCGCTTTGAAGGATTCGACATGTTGGAGTCTAATTCTGCAGAGCGCTTTGCACCATTGGCTTCCGTAGTTGCTGGCGATGAAACCTTGGAGCGACTTTTCTTCGTATTGCTCTTCGTCCCGTCAACCATAGAAGAATTCGGGGTTTCGGGAACTGCCAGATTGCAACCGTTAGTATCAGATCGCGCGGAGCTCACGTGGTGAAACCAACCGATATCTCCAAAATCCTCGGGAATCTCGGGGAATGGTTCAGGCTGAGACGATGTATTTCCCATGGCAATAAGCTGCAACAATGAGGAGGGAGGGGAAGAGTAGACGATGCGAAGAAAAGGAGAGACCGAGGTTCCTCGAAATTTACGTCCCACAATCCGGCAATTGGGCTCACCGCGTTATCTGACCGCCTATGTGGGCCTAATCGAGTCTATCTCAATGGCTATTGGATGAAGTAGATAATCTAATTATTGTAGGAGACAATTACAATAGAAACAATAATGTTGAAAAAGAAGATAAACAGCCTTCAAGGCACCAAGACAACCTATTCTAATGATGCACTTCAGAATTATTGAAGATTTCTACACAATTCGCATTGTACGTACAATTTTACTACAGAGTGACCCATGCGTCCCACACAATACTGCAGAACAAA
Organism: Penicillium sclerotigenum; assembly: GCA_928213465.1. Taxonomy (NCBI): domain Eukaryota; kingdom Fungi; phylum Ascomycota; class Eurotiomycetes; order Eurotiales; family Aspergillaceae; genus Penicillium; species Penicillium sclerotigenum. Next base: position 49,101 of record CAKMRK010000675.1, on the reverse strand, counting down.
TGTATTCAGGCGCTTAGCATATAATCAACATAGTGTTGCCAGGTATCATGCTCATGATTTGATTGCATTAATAGTGTACATGCTAGTATAAAGAACATAGAAATCAACTGCAAGTCGTAAATCCCATACTCCAGGTCCTATAGACACAGTCAAGACGACACAAGCTTCATATCCCTTAGGATTTTCGTCACTAGTTTCTTTTGGTCATGAGGGTGAAGATTTTGCTGATCTGTCTCCTGTAGACAGCGCCCAATTGCAATAGTGACTTTGACAGCACTTTCTGCCGCGTTGGAGCAGTCCACCCACACCTTTCCATTGCGGCCAACTGCAATTTCAAATCCTCCCAAGCTCTCCAACTTCTTTCCAAGTTCAGAAAGAACAACTAACCCTTCAATTGCATCAGTATCCTCGGCAGAAGATGAGCTTGCCCGAATCAATCGAGCCGCCATACCAGTCGAAACGTCAAATATCATTCCACCTGTCAAGGGTCCCAATCCTCCATCAGCCTTGCCAGTTGCTGGGTTGACACAGGTGAGTTCAACTTCGGCGCCGGCGCCGACTCCCACGGACTGTACTCGGGCATACACCAGCTCGCCCTGCTTCAACATTGGCCTTGTCTTCTTAGATGCGCCCTCGAAGGACAGTTGACCCAGAAGCGCGTGGGCTGTGTGTGGGGTTACCATGCAGTGGAAGAAATCAACGCTGGAGTGGTGGATCTGAGCAATGACGAAGTCGTTGACGGTGGGAATGTATCGGCGGTTCGGGAAAGAAAGAAGCGAGACGGTGTTGCGTTTCGCATCGATCGTCAATAGACCAGCTTGTGTTGCTGTTAAGACATGATTGGACCCCTTTGAAGAGGGCTGTGATAGGATGCGGAGGCCGGGGCCTAGTCGTAGAGGGTTGGAGTTGTTGGTAGGAAAGTGGTCCTGAGGTACCTCGTCGCTAGGTAATAGAACAACTGGGGCACTCATGATGCCAGACTGGATAGACTAGATTCTGGGGATAGCCTAGGTGTAGAAGACTCTTAAGGAAAGAGATTCAATGCTGTCTTGCTGGATTTCTTTCATGCAGATAGATTGTCTACTTTTGCGCATTGATTCTGCAAAAGAAAACGTCTATTCTTATCACCACGTGATACCATTGCATGTACACTTGACCCAGCTCTGTGTTACACTTGGGACTGCCCTTGGGTATATGAATAGATTAAGTACTCTGAACTGCTTCTAAATCTTTATTACTTCTGCTCAATCTCTGTATAGATTAGAAGAGCCATATCTATCATGGAAAACTGGGCGCCTGTGAGCCTTGAAAAATGTAAAGTGTGGCGGTGCAATTTTGGAATCGCCACAACCACTATCGATAAACACTAGCCACATTTGCGGCAGACGAAAATCTTCAAAATCTTTTTCGATCGTTCCCCCTCAATCGAGATTCCCACCTATTACCTCCGATACCTCCGAATCTACTTTCACGCCGTAACGTGAGATTATTCTTATTCCTTTAATCCAAAAAAGTACATATTTACAACTTCGACATGGGTGACGCTGCCAACACTGCCCCCGCTGAGGCGGAGCGCTTTGCTATCGGTATCTCGTTTGGTAACTCATGCAGTTCAATTGCCCGCATCTCGCCTGTACGTCCTGATATTCATTGTTTAGGTTAAAGAATGGTGACTGACAAATTTATAGGAGGGCAAAGCTGAGGTTATTGCCAATGAGGAAGGAGGTGAGGATAACAAAACCCCACGTTTCAGAACGTGAATTAACACCCTCAGATCGTCAAATTCCTTCCATCCTTTCTTACATCGAGGGCGAGGAGTACCACGGCACACAAGCAAAGGCCCAGCTTGTTCGCAACTCGGCCAACACTGTCGCATACTTCCGTGATTTTGTCGGCAAGGAATTCAAGTCGATCGATCCTACTCCCTGTCACCAGTCGGCCCACCCCCAGCAGCAGGACTCGACTGTCGCTTTCACCATCCGCGACACCGAGAGCGAGACCCCCAACACTATCACTGTTTCCGAGATCACCACCCGTCACTTCCAGCGTCTGAGACGCTCCGCCTCTGATTATCTCGGTAAGGATGTCAACGCTGCTGTTATCACCATCCCCACCGATTTCACCGATGCCCAGCGGGAGGCCCTCGTTTCCTCCGCCAAGGCTGCTGGTCTCGACGTTCTCCAGCTGATCCACGAGCCCGTGGCTGCTGTTATGGCTTACGATGCCCGCCCCGAGGCGACTGTTACCGACAAGCTGGTTGTCGTTGCTGACTTCGGTGGCACCCGCTCCGATGTTGCCGTTGTTGCCAGCCGCGGTGGCATGTACACTATCCTGGCCACTGCCCACGACTACGAGCTTGGTGGTGCCTCCCTGGATAAGATCCTCATTGACCACTTCGCCAAGGAGTTCATGAAGAAGCACAAGACCGACCCTCGCGAGAACGCTCGTGGTCTGGCCAAGCTGAAGCTCGAGTGTGAGGCTACCCGCAAGGCCCTTAGCCTGAGCAGCAACGCTCAGCTGAGCATTGAGTCCCTGGTTGACGGTGTGGACTATGGTTCCACCGTTAACCGCACCCGTTTCGAGCTTCTCGCCGGCAAGGTCTTCGCCCAGTTCACTGCTCTGATCGAGCAGGTTGTTAAGAAGGCCGAGCTCGATGTCCTTGATATCGATGAGGTTATCTTCTCTGGTGGTGTTTCCCACACCCCCAAGCTCGCTAGCCTGACCAGCAACATCTTCCCCGAAACGACCAAGATCCTGGCTCCCGCCACCTCTGTCACTGCCGTCAACCCCTCCGAGCTGTCTGCCCGTGGCGCCGCCTTCCAGGCTTCCCTGGTCCAGGAGTTCGAGCACGAGGACATCGAGCAGTCCATTCACCCTATGGTCACCGTTGCCCCTCACCTCACCAAGGCTATCGGCGTTGAGTTCACTTCCCAGACTGAGACTACCTTCCAGCCCCTCCTCGGCGCCGAGACCGCCCTTCCTGCCCGCCGCATCGCCCAGTACTTCGCCCCCAAGGAGGGTGGTGATGTCCTTGTCCGCGTGTGCGAGGGTGCCCGCGAGATCAAGGTCACCAAGCCCGAGCCTAAGGCTAAGGAGGACAAGCCCGCCCAGGACGAGGATGACTCTGACTTCGATTCTGAGGATGAGGAGGAAGAGGAAACCCGCGAGATTGTCTGGAAGACCGAGAAGCCCGTTGCTGAGCTTGCCGTCAAGGGCGTCAAGGCTGGCAGCAAGATTGAGGTCATGGTCCACGTCAACCCCGATCTTGGCCTGCAGATCGCCGTCCGCGAAGTCGGCTCCCAGAACGCTGTCCGTGGCGCCGTCAATGGCTCCGCTTAAGTTTTTTTTCTGCTGTGAAATAAAATAAAAAAAACCCTGGATTTCGTTTATGGTATGATGATGCATGCATGACTGATAGAGGTTGTGATTTTTCTTTTTGTCCCCGATTTATACTGCAGTTATCATCATGGAGTCTTTCCCTTTATTAGTTCTCAAATAGAGTCAGTTACATGCAACAATTCGGTACTGGTTCTCTTTTGCAGCCAATTCACTCTGCTAAGTCCTATTCAAACTTCCAGCGTGATATTCTTTGAGAATCCTAATTTTGCTCCAAGATATGTTTACCTGTTAGTTCAAGATATGACTATAATAATTTACATGCCGAGAATCAGATAACAGTAGGAGAAATTATATTACAACTAGATTAGATAGTTTCGGGTCTGAAAGCACAAATTCCCCCATGATCTTCAAATCGGAGAATCATTGAACCATGGGATTCATCAACAAATCATCAAAGACTCTTGTGCCTTAAAGCATAACCGGACCCAAGGCAGGGAGAGTAGTGCGCGAAGAATGCTCAATTACCACCTTATGCAGGAAGGCCGTAGATTTATTTAGGTGAGTAAAGATCGTCAGGATTTCGTAATACCATCAAGCGAGTGTGGGTAGTTCGATCTTTCGGGCGGCATTCGGGTCATTCAGATGCAGCTCGACGAGACCAGAGTGAAACAAGCGGACTCCTGGAGAAAGAATAAACTCTCAAAGGGGATATCAACGCAAGATGACAAAAGTCGTGTGGGGTAGTCCGGAGACCGACAGTTTTAAGTCGACGTTTGCAGATGCTCCGACTTGTTCTTGTTGAAATGAGGAAGCAGGTCTGTCACGATTAGAGTACAAACGTTTAAGCGTAGTTCGTGGTCTCCTGCTTCTGGCTTCTGACACTGTTTGAGCGTTGCGAGGAGAAGAAACCACGGCGGCGCTCCTTGCGTCCACTGTATCCACTGCTAGTGTCTTTCCGGCCGACAGCACCACCGAGGCAGTACAGCAAGCATGAAAGGAACTGGCAGACAGATGCGGTCCACATGAAGGCGAATGCCTTGACACCCAGGTGTGAGTTCTGGCCGTTACTCTTGAACGCGTGGCGGCCCTGGACAAAGACAGCACTATGAAATACAGTTAGTACTTTGTTTCTGGGACAACCCCAGTCCCAATTGTAGTGGTACATACGTCATGAGACAGGTCGTGATGACCTGGAAAGTCAGGGCGATCCAGGCCAGGAAACCGGAGAGGTAGCTGGCAACGCGAGTGCAGATGGCCAGCATACCAGTGAAGAAAGAGCACACGCCGAAGAACAGACCAATGATGAGGAAGGGGAACATGAACCGCGACATCAAGAAGTAGTGCTTCGTTCTAACGTAGATGGTTAGCGCGGCCTGGTGGATTAAGATACATCAGTTGGCAACCTACCCGATAAATTGATGAGGGACATTGTCGGTCGTATCGAAGTTACGGTGGCTTGGGGGGTCGAATGGGAAATCCACGTGAGTTTTTCCGCAGTCATTCCTGCCGTTCGTCACTCCACAGAGGTTCCAGAATGTCCAACGCGAGGTTGACGGTGCGTTTGGGATATTTCCCGTATCCGCCTCAAGGAAGTAGATTTGGTTCAGCGGAGTACTGTTGCGTACACCTCCCAATAGAGTGAGGAAGATCAGCAAAATCGACGCTGCCATGAAAAACAGGCCCGTGAAGCCTAAAGTTGCTCCTATAGATGATAGTCAGATGAAGGTGTTATAGAGTTGTTGATTCGGGGTCGATCTACTTACTACTGAAGCCCATTTTGTTTGGAGCTTGTTGTAGGTCACGCAAAGGTTCGATTGAGGGGTTTTTTTTCCTTGGGGTTGTCTCGTATCTTCAAAGGGATTGGGTTGCAGAAGGAGAATTTCAAGAGATGAAAGAGAAGATATCTGAATTTGAGATGGGAAATGCTAGCTGGTATAAGGATACAAAAGTAGCCGGGGTATCCGAGACCACTGGCTAGTGTGATATAATGACGAGTGAGCATCATCCTCCTCTTCTTCTTTGCTACAAAATTCATAGCATCGACGATCATAACGTCATGGTTGCACCTGATCGGCTAGCTGTTTGTGGTTAGCCTGTAACTCTACTTTAGGAGCTATACCATATCAGGTTAGTTTGGGCGGTCCATGACGAAGTCAACGAGTACGCCCAAACGAAACGACGTTGCACCTCTCGCAACAACATTGGTCCTATGGAAAGAAAGTGACGTGGACCATCACATTTTAACGTTTCTATCTTATCCAGTTTTTTTACCTTACCGGGGGAAAAAACCTTGTCTGCCCAACCCGAACCCCATACACTGCGAACCTCCCCGTACAACGTTGTAATGGCGACCTGGGCATACCCCCCACTGCCCGCAGAGCAGATCGATCGTGAGGCGGACACTGCGCTGGTATGTAAGACATATATGGACCCTTATAACAGGCGACCTCTATATGGAGGCCTGGTTGGCTGTAGCTATGATCCGTGAGGGAGTGTGGAGCTTCTCTAGTATAATGCCAACATTTTTATTTTAGGCCCGAGAGCTAGAGTGGCTGTTGCATTCGCTGCAGGATTCACTGGCCTCATTGAAGGAAGGCCTTCAAGAATGCGCTGCCCTCCTAGCTCCCCAAGAACCGGGGTCAACCTTGGTGCTATCCTCTCTGCGGTCGGAAAATGTGAAGGGCTTTGTGACTAGAGTCGGCACCAAGGTCGTGAAGGGCGTATGTATCCCGAGCATTGCCTGAATACCGAATATGCGACTGAATTGATGCCTATCTAGGATGTTCAACTTCGTCTGGCGTCGCTTCCGCCTCCTCGGGGTGCCCCCAGCACCCGACTGAACCTATCCCAGTCCCCCGAAGCCCCGGAATTAGTACTTCGACAGCTAGTATCGGTTCGAGATCTTGTCGCTCAGAGCCTGGATATTGTGGATGTGAGCACGTGGACAGGTGATCCTCTCAACGCAGGCTTCATCTTCAGTCAACTACACCTCTTGCTCGAGACGATCAGCGAGGCGCGACAAATGTTGAAAGGAGAAGGAGATGAGACGCGAGGCAAGTGGTGGGATACATCTGCCACCGAAAATGTATGTTCGGTTGTCTTTGAAAAAGGTCGTGCAATATTTCGCTGATATGTATGCTGCACAGATGTTTGACCCTCCGCTTCCGTCGCACCTTTCATTCCATCTCTCCATCACAGACTCCGCCCTGGTTCTTCTTCTTCGGACTCTAGAGCCTACTTTCCTTAATCATGCGCCAACTGCTTTTTCTTCAGATATCTCCCTGACCGGGTTCTCCTTACGAGATCGGATATTCGGCTCGCGAGCGCCAACCCACGATGAGGCCGGCAGCGTTTTTCAATGGCAGGGAGAAGAAGTTCGTGTCAAGGAGAAGGTTCGGGTGGAGAGTCAGGATCCCAGTTTGATGGCAGTCATGGCGAAACTATCGGCCCTTGAGCATGAGGTGATGCGTTGCATTGCTGCGCTTCGGGTGCTCATGGGCGATGAGGATACGGAGAGCGATGCTTAGTTATTTGACTGATACCCTGCTGCATTTGAACTATGGGCAGCTGCTTATTGCAATACTTACGTGATTCGGTACTCGGGGTAGGGCCTTTAGCAGTATTAAATCGGTTCAAAGTTGTCGTTTGGGATCTGTATAGATCGGCCATCTTATTAAGGCTATATAGGGCTGATAATTTATCAACTAGGGGTATGATATATAATATATTAAAAGTAATCAAAATACGATCTACAATATAGTCCTAGCAACAACCTCAGATACAAGTTGGATACTATAGATCTTCAATACCGAGCTAAAACCGACCCGAGGAACCACTAGACGAGCCAATAAGAGGGCTGCAGTTTGTGATAGGGGCGCATGCTTGTCTTGGCATCAATTTTCTAGGCTCGGCCATTTTCCTTTCTCTCTCAACCTCTCGAAAAGGGACTCTTGACAAGAGCTGGAAAATGTTGTCAAGATCTTCAGCATCAGGTGCCAGTAGGTCACAATCGCGAGAACTATTTCGTACCTTTGCCTGCCCTTCTGGATCGCGACAGCTTCACGGACCTGTCAACCGTTTGACACCTGCACAGCAACGCACTCTTGTCCAAAAAGGGTCTCCTTTGGTCCTGTACAACGGTCTTACGCACAGAAGAAATACTTCCGACTATGTGCCCTCACAATGTCAGCCTCAGCGGAGGTTCGTGTCAGGCTCAGCATCCGTCGACTCGCCACCACAACCTAGCCAATCCATCGAACCGGATGATATCAATACCTTGATCGATCGAATCGGCGAAAATGAGGCGGAAATGGTACAAATACTTGAAGAGCTGGAAATTATGGGCGAAGAGGGCGAAGCAGACGAGCTCATCGACCTGCTCGGCCAGCGAGACGAACACACCGCAGAGTCATGGGTACACAAGATTAAACAGCGTTTTGGTGATGAGGTACCAGAGGGGTTGTTGGATGATGCCGAGCTTCAAATATACGCCCGCCTCTATGGAGAACCAATCATTCGGCAAGAAGCTGAGTTAATGGCTGAGGAGAAAGAGGAAGATTTGAGCTTGCTCCGCGAAGATGGAAAAGGAGGATGGGAGGAAGTCGATCTAAAAGAAAGCACCGCCGAGGACGACGCTCCACTCGCCTATGATATGGATGTTTCCCCAGAAGAGAGGGAAACAATTGCCATGCAACGGACCCGAGAAGTGGCAGAGCAGTTGGGCGGCGAGGTCATGCTCGAGGAATTCGAGAATGAGGCAGTTCCTGACTCTGCTCCAAGAATGCATCCGCTCACCCTTGAGGGCAAATTCGGAACTGATCCTACAACTATTCATCTGCCCAAGGATACTGTCACTGGTCCCATATCGGTTATTCTGTCTGAATTCTCCAATAAGCACATTTCCGAGACTGCTCGGCGCTTGTTTGGAGGACCAGGCTTGCCCCATTCGAGTACCGTTGCGCCTCCGCGTGCCCAATTACCACAGCTTCCTGTCGCTCTTCAGGCTTCGCAGCGTCAAATGGGAGAAATGGAAGCCAACGCATACTTGGCAGCTCTATACCCTGGAATCTACGCATCGACACTTAGTGTTATGGTTGAGATTCGCAAGCGACTAGGTGTCGATTGGATCCGCCGTCTCATCGCACAAGAGGGTGGTCCAAACGTTCTTGATGCCAGCGGTGGTGGTGCCGGCATCCTGGCCTGGAGAGATGTCATCCGCGCAGAATGGGAGCTCATGGTGCCCGATCATCCCGCGGGAGCCCCCATTCCCTTTGGGAGATCAACTGTGCTGACAGGCTCTGATGCCCTTCGGCTGCGCGCTGCTGCCATTCTGGAAAACACTACCTTCCTCCCACGGCTACCTGATTACGTGCATGTGCGCGAGAAGCCTACAATTGATGACTCGCGCGATGCCCCTAAACGCAAGCAGTACGATATCATCATCGCGCCGCACTCTCTTCTCGGTCTTGAAGAGGAATATGAACGTAAACAGCACGTGGAGAACCTGTGGTCTCTTTTGAACCCCAACGGGGGTATTCTTATTCTGCTCGAGAAGGGCCGCCAGAAGGGCTTCGAGGCTATTTCTGGAGCTCGTGAAATGCTCTTGAAGCGCCATATCGCAAGCCCCGGCTCTACTGAATACGACAACTTCCTCGAAGACCCCGACCAACGCGAGGTCATTGAGAAGGAGCGTGGAATGATCATTGCTCCCTGCACCAACCACTCCACCTGCCCGATGCACAATTCCTCGGGTGCTGCCAAGGGCCGCAGGGACTACTGCCACTTCGAGCAGCGATACATTCGCCCTCCATTCCTGCAGCGCATCATGGGAGCGAAAGACCGCAACCACGAAGATCTCAAATTCAGCTACCTCGCCGTGCAGCGTGGTGTAGATCTACGACAAGACCAAGCAATTCGCCAAGGTCCTGAGGCTACAGATGCCGCGTTCGAAGGATTCGAGGATCTGGAGGAGTCCGATATCCCCAATAAGCCAGCCTTCCACGCTCTGGCCCTCCCTCGCGCCATCTATCCACCCATGAAACGTCGCGGCCATGTTATCTTCGATCTCTGCACACCCGCCGGCAAAATCGAGCGCTGGACCGTCCCGCGCTCTTACAGCCGCCAGGCCTACCGCGACGCCCGAAAGTCTCATTGGGGGGACCTGTGGGCTCTGGGAGCTAAGACCCGCATCCCGCGCAACCTGAACCTTGGCGATAAGCATGGCGAGGGTAAGAAGGAGCGTCTTGCTCGCCGTGCAGCGACTAAGGATTCTATGCGTGACGCCGAGGAAGAGGGGGACTTTGAGAATGAAGGAGAAGAGGAGGAGGATGAAGACTATGAGGTTTATGACTCGGATATTCCTGATCTCCCGGTCAAGAAGAGGGGCCAACATATCCCCAGTTGGAAGAAGCATAATGATAAAAAGAAGCTTCGTCAGGCTTACAACAAGCGTTCTGCCGACGAATAAGTGGCTTTGATTTGGCGCGATTCTTTTGTGAATTTGGAGGTTCGAAAACATGTACTATACCACTGACTGGCAGCATTTGGCATTGGGACTAGGGACTGGATCTTGTTTGTACACTAGGATATTATTCTCGCACTTCTACAGATGTAAATATAGCATCCTCACTCTAATCAATGTATGATATGTATTTGATTTATTGAGACGGTGTCTCAGGCATCATTTAGCCTGAGTAGATCCTCCTCTTCTCCATTGAGACGGTCCTTGTGAAGGCCGTTGGGGATTCCGCTGAGTCGGTTGTGATGAAGCATGGTCTTATCACGGCCTGGGGGGACTGTGCCAGGCCAAAGAAACACTGGTGGTCATTGGAACCATTCTCTGAGTGGAGCCCTGCAATGAAGACAGGGTCTTTAAATGCACTGGGTGTGGGAGGCATTGATGTCGTTGGAAAGACACTCGCTGGCTTCAGGCTTGATGTTTTTCTGCCCAGTGTTGGTGAAGTACGTTCAATCAAGAATGACATGGATAGAAATCAGACAGAAGTTCCATTGGAACCAGAAGCTTCTAACAGGCTAGTCGCTTTTCGTAGGAGCAGATATTCGCATCTTGCAAAATGACACCGCTACATTCACTGCGCAGCCATACTCTTTCGTAACTGCCTTTGCTTTTGCGTAATCTGCAGCTCCAATCGATCGACTGCGAACTTGAGCCGTTCCTTCTTCTGCACAAGCCTCCTCAGCTCCGCTGTCTTGGATGCTGATTCACTACCCGACGAGCCAGCGCCCGATCCAGCCATGCGACCCCGCAGTGAGCTGCTTCGAGGTTGGCCGCGAGTAGCTGATGACCGGCTCTCCGGGTTAGACGAGAGTCGACCTTCTTGTAGGTCGCATTTCGCCTTGAGGCCTTGCTCGCGGCGCGCGAGCTTTTCAATGTGGTTCGATGATAGTGTGAGGAGGTGGGCGATGCTGGGGGTGATTTCGTCAAGCAGGGATTGCTGCGCTTCGCGCAATGTAGGCTCAGGGAGGAGCTCAAAGTGCTATTCAAAAATCAATGGTTAGATCCCTAGCTTCTTGTTTTTCAGGAATGAAGCTTTGAAAGAACATACTCGCGTTGTCTGGAGGACTTTACATAGACGAGGAAAATCGTTCACGCCCGCATCGAGGGTGGATATAGAGTTGTCCAAAATTTGGAGAGATGACTGTAGCGAGGTAACTGAGGAAGACAATGAAGCTGCCATAGTGTGTGATTTGAAGCTGGATTTGGAGATGATTGTTTACAATGGTCGGGATAGATCGGACTGTAAAAGCGGCATGACACCGCCTTTAAGGCGGCGTGACCTCGGGACCGGGCAAACCTCCCAAACCTCACTTCTCCTCTTCCGTCTTCCTGCCTCACCATCTTCCCGAACGCCGAATTCTCTCCGCATTCGATTCACCTGTCACAATGTCTCTCCTCGGAAAGAAGTTCCCCGGCGCTTTGTGTACGTTTTTTTTGAACCTCAATTATGACCTGTGGGAGAGCGATATGAGAACCAACGACTGACGCATACATTCACTTACAGCCCAGCCTATGGCTCCCTTCTTCGCTGCCGGTACGCATACCCTTTAGATCCTGAAATTCTCTGACAGTGCAGAACGCATGGGTTGTCAATTCCGTATACCGCACCCTCGGAGCGGTTGTTGATGGAACATTACTCTGACAATTCTCCTCTTCAGGCCTCATAGTGCTCTACGGTGTCAACTCCCTCCAGAACGCTCTGTCCAACAGTGAGTCCTCTTCCCGCAGCTACACATAAATCATCGACGAATTCCGGGGTCATATGCGATACTATCCACAAACGACATTCCGATGAGCGTCTGCGAGCATAAACAACTAACCCTTTATATCTGTATAGCCGCTCAGTACAAGAACGACCCCCGCAACCCCAACGCTAAGCCCGCTGGCAAGGCTGACCACTAAATTGGGTCGACAATGAATGCATTTTGAGATCCCATTTGTTCGTTGAAGAGGAGCGGGACAAACCGTCGCGATGAGTGGGTGGACGGAGATGGCCTAGGTCATCAATGGCTCGCTTGCATTTTTTGTGATTACTCTGCGGGCAGTTTGCCCCTGTCCAAGCATATAGAGTATACTCACCTCAATGGGGGTTGACTTGGGTCAATTCACAAGCTGTACCAGTACCTTTCTGAGCAAGGCGCCTTTCCTTTCGTAGTGTCCCTTGTGCTGGATTATATCCCATTAGTCAAAGCGATCAAAGTAACTTGTGCCGAATATTCCGGAGCCTGTTGTATTATGGGTCAAGCTATAGGCTTTGTGGACTCTATACTTCACATCTGCTTATCGCTACGCCATATCACTTTGGGCTATTTTTTTATGTCTTTGCAATCGTGCAATAAGTCAAATTTGGCCCTTGTTTTCAATTCTATACCATTTAATTTTGATTGTAACAGCTATCCATCAAAATACCAGCAGTAACGTAGGGCTTTGATGCCGCTCAGCGTGAAATCTTGCATCAAACGCGCTAAACCCGATCGGGTACCCAGTTTTTACCAACTCCGCCTGGCCGAAGGACCACCATTTTCCGACCTCAACTCCGCAATTATCCCCAATTAAACACGCCAAAATGACTAAAATGGCAGGCCTTTTCCGGCCCAAGAAGCTTGATCTCTCTGGATTTGTCAATACCCGCTTGATTCGGGACAACAACAAGCGCATGGCCTTCGAGCAGACTGAGCCCGAACGGTACGAACCCTCTCTGAGCTTGGTAAACATGTTAGGGATTGAGACACAAATGCTGACCCTGTCTTCCTCTGCAGACAAGCTCTCCGCTACATGGTCCGCAACACCTCTCTCTCTGGCCGTGTTCGCGCACAGGCTCAGCTCCAATTGTCGCAGATGCACGCCTACACTCGCCCCACGCAGATCAAGAACCGCTGTGTAGCATCAGGCACTGCCCGCAGTGTATTCCGCGATTTCAGAATCAACAGAGTAAGTGGAAGTCTCCAGTTGATGGCTGTATCTTGTCCGAGGCTTTTGATGTCGTATCTAGCGAGCTAACACGCTGTCTTCTATAGTACCAATTCCGCATGCAGGCTCTCGCTGGTGAACTTCCCGGCGTCAGGAAGGCCAGTTGGTAATTGTACGAGTACTCTGTAAATCATGGAGATCTCGGGTTGAAGTGTTTGCACAATGGCGTTTTCTTCTTTGCTTCCATTGGGTGGAAGCATGTACAGTATGCAATTCTAATTTGCAGAGAAATCAAATGTTTCTTTGTCGTTTCGGTTCCTCTGATCAAACTCCGCTGCTCTCAGCTTGTTCGTATTGACAGTCCAAGCATCGTATGGGGTCTAATCCTCGTTTGCTGATGTCGTGAGATCAGGCTTTCTTTGTTGAGTGTTGAGATCGTCTCAATTGGGTTGATTGCTCTTCCATCATGGAGAATCAGCTGCAGACCAGCCCGGCTAATTTGAATTGATACTGACCTGTAATCTCATCATATCAGTCCAGTGGCGTATGTCAAGAGGATTCCACTCATAGATCTTCAATATCAGCGGCAAGATTCTTCGGCGTAGCCTGTTCACAATCACATCATCGCCAGTCATTGAGCAGATGGGAGGCTCGTCGATGCCTGCCATAATCACATCGTCGCTGACTGTTGCCCCGTAGTAAAAAGCGCGGCGCCTTCCGGTTCTGCTCGCCATTCCGTCCTCTTCCTTTGGTTTTCTTCTTCCTCTTCCATTTAACCATCACTCATCTTCCACTGTTGTCTCTTTGACTTTGTTCTCAAATTAATCTCACACATTGATTTGAAGCTTCGCCACAATGAATGGCTTTCTGGGAGATCTCCTCCCCGATGACATCGTCTTCCCAGAAGACCTGCTGGGGCTTGGGTAGGTTTTTTTCGTAGTTCCCAACGTGACATCTCAGCATTTAGGTCTAACAGTCCATTGAATGACCCAGATTTGTCATCACCAAAGATGACAAAATCCGGTACATTGCCGCCCCTGACCAGGGCCCTCGTTATAAGGTCAACCGAAGTGACCGCATGAACAGGGTCCACATTGAGGCCCTCCACAGTCAGTTAAACCTCAGATCCATTTCCATAGTAGACTATGGTCTTGATAAATAAGTTGACGTTAACAACTTCACAGAGGCGATCAGCACCAAGATCATCGACCGGCTCCTGGGAATGGGAATGCACTTCATGAAAATCCCCAAGGGCAGCAAGCGCCAGGTCCCCATCATGGTGTCGGGTAACTTTACCACTGCACCTCGAGTTGTTGTTTTCTTTGGCGAGATCATCGAAGACCTGGGAATCTTCTCGTACCGTGATGCTTGCGACGACGGCATTTCTTTCGGTTCTATCCTTGGCTTTGCAAAGGGTCTGCTCGGTGAGAATGCTCAAGATTCGCCCAATGCTCTCATTCTTGCGAACACTGGCCAGACCGCCTGGTACAATGCAGGTTTCTTCCCGATGACTGCGGACAGTGTTCATGGTCAACACCGCGCCTCTGCCGTGGACCGTGAACGTCCATTGAGTGCTCGTAACCTGATCGGCAACGGCTCCATGAATGAGCATGTCGAGAATATCTTCCATCAGGTCTTGATGCGCGGCAACTTCCATGTCGGTGCCAGAATCGACATCATTGGCCTGTCTGAGGGTGGCCATGCTGCCATGACATACCTGAAGAACCAATGTGAGTATATGACTGAATAAGATAATTAGGGTTTGCATACTGACATAGCCTCTAGGGAGTTTCTGGTCGCTCCACATCTCCTCCCTCTCCCTGATCAACCCCGAGACGATCGTTAGCACGGACAACAAGATTGATGACGTGGAGGATCCAAGCTCATTCGCCTGGTTCATGAAATATCGTTGCCGTGGCTGGGCCATCTCTGATAAGCCGCTTGGCACACGTGTGCCGGGTCTTAACCTCCTTCATGGTTGCAACACGTACTCCTCCGGTGAAGGCACAAAGTCGTCTTGCATGATCACTCGTGGCGTGGGACACATCTTGACCTGGATGAACATTATGCATTACTCTCCAATGGCGATGGAGAAGTTTGATGCGGTCCCTGATGTGACCGATCTTAGCGACGAAGCTCTTCTCGCATCATTGATCAATGACATTCCGGAAATCCCCGACGTCAAGATTGAAGTGCACAGTCTAGAAGTTATGAATCAGATTAAAGGCTTCCTGACCGGTGTGACGTTCACCGAGAAAATGGTTACCTTTTTCAATGACAAGTCGAACATTGAGGATGATAATGACAACGAAAGCGACGACGACGACAGCGAGTGTTCAGCCGTTGACAGAGTTGAAAACGACAATTACTTTGATGCTCTTTCTGACGTTCCGGGCGTTCTTCAGGAAGCTTCTACTGACGCTTCTCATGATGCACTTCCGGTTCCTGACATGCTTCCTGGCGCTTCTCCTACCATTCCTGAGATCCTTCCTGAGATCCTTCCTGAGATCCTTCCTGAGATCCTTCCTGACGTGCCTGACGTCCTTCCTGATGTTCTTACTGACCCACTTTCTGTTCCGGAAACCCTAACCTACCACGACGACGTAATCGTCGGCCAGACTGGCCCGTTTGAGCTTGGTGATCTGCAAGACATCCGTGAGGAGGACGAAAAAGATGAAGTGTAAACCCTCTGAGAGCTGCACTCTATTTCCTTATGAAATGGCGTTGTGGGTCTGTTTGGGGTGGTTTGTCTCTGGAATTTATATGCTTTCCCGGCGTTTCTACCGGTTTATCTTGCTTTTGCTTTTTTGAGGTTTCTCGCGCGTAGATGGCTGTTCTTTCCTCCCTACTTGCGATCCATCTAACCAGAAAATCACACAAAATCATAAAAAAAAAACGAGGAAACGACCACCAGCTGCTGAAATAGCGAATGAATGAAACCCTTTGTTATTAATTTCTCCAATTTCACTGTGTGCGACGTAGGTACATATGTAGATGTATGTAGGTATTTTAGGTGTACCACGAAGGCACTAATATGACCACCTTGACCGGCATACAGTAAGTATATCAGATTAAATATCTATATTTCTATATTTACATATATATATATATACATATATACAATACACCTCTTGGCAAACATCGGCACATCACATTAAGCATCTGTTAAGTGGATTATACTGCTGACCATGGACCAGTGAGGTAACGGCGGAATTCAAGCAGGGCATAAGTCTAGGAAGGATCCCTGGAGGGTATGGACAAATGAGACAGAGGGGGTTTCTTCTCTTTCCTCTTTCCTATTCTCTCCCCTATCATCTTTTGTATTCTCTTCCCTCTTCCCTATTCTCTTCCCTATTCTCCTCAATATTCTCCCATCAGAATATAGAGTGAAATTATTCCGTGAACCCCCGGCAAAAACAGGACCAAAATGGTCACGAGCCAACATTCTCCTTTCCGAGACACATATGGACTTCCGAAAGCAGTTTTGATCGAGTAATAAGAATAATAAGAATGTGGCCCCAAACCCCAGACCTCGGGAAGAAGACAGTTTCCATCGAGTAAGCTGATAAAGCGATAAGGAATTGCCGGAGTTCACATCGGAGGTGCCCGACGCTTCCCTTCTACCTTGATCTGCTATCAGAACATGCTTATGCTTCCCAGAGAAAGCAGAGGGCATTGTCTCCCCCACAACTATACCCCAGTATGACAGGGGTGAAGGCCACCAAGGCCATCAAGGCCATTCTGCATCTGCATGACTGGACCGGTTGGTGTCCGAGTTATCCCAATATCGGGCTCCAGAATCGTCAGTAGTGGGCCTGTGGGTATCTCCTGGATATTTCTTGGATATTTCTTGGATATTCCCTTTTGCTGAAAGTGGAATTCCCATTTACCCTAAGGTGGGCCCAACCTTTCTTCTTCTTTTTTTTTTTTCCTTCGGAGGAGAGTGGCGTATTTATATCTTCCCAAATCCCCTTATCTTGGACCTTTGCCCCTCTTATCTTCTTCTTCTTATCTGAGCAGCTTTCTTACATTCCATTCCGTCTTTGGACCATATCCGAGTTTGAAGTAGAGAATATACAGTCATGGCGACTAACCTCCCCTCCATTGCCGTTGTGGCTTCATCTCGTGCCGTTATCTCCGGCCGTTTGACCTCTGCCACTGTGGTAATCTCACGGACAACCGGGAAAATCACCGCCGTCTTTGATTCCGTGATTCCGGCATCGGAGTTCCCTGTCGATACTCCCTATACCGACTATTCACCCCATGTTTTACTGCCCGGTCTGGTTGACGCGCACGTTCATCTGAACGAGCCCGGCCGCACGGAATGGGAGGGCTTCTATACAGGCACTCAAGCCGCTGCCTTTGGTGGTGTGACCACCGTCATTGATATGCCTCTCAATGCTATCCCACCCACCACTACCGTGCACGGGTTGAAAGAGAAGATCAAGGCTGCCCAGGGTAAGTGCTGGGTTGATGTTGGCTTCTATGGCGGTATCATTCCCGGCAATGCGGGAGAGCTTAAGGCTCTTGTCCAGGAGGGTGTCCGCGGCTTCAAGGGTTTCCTGATTGACAGCGGGGTAAGCGAATGATGTCAGCACCGTGAATTCTTTAATTAGTATTAACTTTCCTTAATAGGTTGACGAGTTCCCTGCTGTCGGCAGAGAGGATATTAAGAAGGTCATGGCCGAGTTGGCCGATGAGCCAACAACTCTCATGTTCCACGCCGAGATGGTGCCTCCCATTACCGCATCTGTGGGCGACGAGGTTCAGACTTCTGATGCACCTGCTGAACCTGCTGGCCCTCTTGAGGCGTATGCAACTTTCCTGGCCTCGAGACCCTCTTCATTCGAGACCTGCGCCATCGAAAGTATTTTGTCTTTGGCTCATCTTGCTCCCAATCTCCCCTTGCACATCGTTCACCTCTCTGCAATGGAAGCTATCCCCTTGTTGCGGGAAGCCCGCGCTAATGGCGTCAAGATCACAGCCGAGACCTGCTTCCACTATCTGTCCCTGGCAGCGGAGGAAGTGCGCGACGGCGACACCCGCCACAAGTGCTGCCCGCCTATCCGCTCAAAGCTGAACCAAGATAGCCTGTGGGAAGAGCTGGAGAGACACGCTGACGACGGCGTCATCAAGACCGTCGTCTCTGACCACTCTCCCTGCACACCAGATCTGAAGATGCTTCCAGGCCATATCCCCGGCCACTGCACCAGCAGCAAGACCGAGGAGAGTGGAAACTTCTTCTCTGCCTGGGGCGGCATTTCTTCTGTGGGACTGGGCCTGCCCATCCTCTGGACAGACCTCAGCCGCCGCAAGGGCCTGACCTCCTCCCCAGAAGACGAGAACACCAAGAACGCCCTCCAGGACGTCGTCCGTCTCTGCTGTGCCAACACTGCTGCCCAGGTTGGCTTGCAGTCGCACAAGGGCGACCTGGTTGTCGGCTTTGATGCTGATATTTGTGTTTTCGATGACTCTGCCGAATGGACTGTCGAGCCGAGCACCATGCTCTTCCGCAACAAGTGCTCCCCCTACCAGGGCCGTACTCTGCGCGGCATGGTCCGCGAGACCTGGTTGCGTGGTGAGCGTATCTTCAGCCGTGACCAGGGCTTCGATGGCCAATTGCCGCACGGCAAGCTGCTCCTTGAGAAACGGGTTTGAGATATTGCCCGGTCTCTACTTCTTTCTTTTGTCTACGCTTGTGACAAGTTGACATCTCGACAGTTCGCCTTGCTCTCTTTCCTATATTTCTGCCACTTTATATCTTGATCTCAACCTGTGAGATCAAACCCTCTGATGAGCACTAATGATCGCACAGAATCCATACCCGTTAGATTAATGACAGCGCATTGTAGCTTTAGGGATAGAATACCAAAAGCAATCACTTAAAAATCTGTTCCGATTTTTTTTTAAAACAAGTTAGCCCATCAAAGCATACATGTCATTACTGTTGAATACTATACAAATCCATATCAAAGACTCTTAACATTCTCCCCATCTCTCCCCTTCTCCCACTTCTCCCTAACTCTCCTCCTAACACCCCCATTAACCCCCTTCCCCCAAATTTCCTCCTTCTTCGTCCCAACCTCAACACCATCACCTTTCCTATCCTCCTCCCCAACGGGCCCAATAAGCACTTTCCTCTCCCTAACCCCTCTCTCCTTAACCCTCGCCCGATCCACCTTTCCAAGATACGTCCAATACAGAAACGACTCCGCAACAGCAACACTCAGCGCCGCAAACAGCCCAAGAAGAACCTTAACCGCCTCACTCGACAAGATCTGCGGCGTCGGGAACCGAGTGAGCGCAGCGTACACGCTGAACCCGGTCACTAGCACCGAGATGAAGACGCTAGAAACAAGCGAGATCGTCAGCGTGTCTTCTTCAATTCGGCCGTCGCTTGTGTAGGGTGATGCGTGCGGATCCGCGTGGTCGGCGTTTGGTCGGTAGTTCGGGTTCAAGAGGCGGTTGTAGGATTCTTGTTCTGTTACTGCGAGGAGGCGCGCTTTTGAAGCGAGATATTCGGCGCTCTAGGTTTTGTTTAGAGCTGTTAGTATCTGGTCTGGTGTGGATGTTATGTATTCGAGGAAAGGAAAGGAAGGGCAGGGATGGGGTTTGTGTATAGAGTGTATAGAGCACGTACGGGCTCTGGCTTCTTTGGCGGTGGAGGAACGTAGACTTTCGTGCCGCGGAGGAGGAAGCTGAGGACTGTTGGGGTATGAGAGGCATGTTCTTTGTATTCTGGGTCTGCTTGGAGGTATCTGGCGAGCCGGATCAGTTGCTCGTGGGGTATTGGGCCTTGTGCTTCCAGCGTGGTAGGCAGCTCTAGCTCCTCGTGACGCGAAGCTGGAATAGCTTCGAACGCGGCCAGGATGCGATCCGTTGTGAGAAGGAGGACCATTCTGATACAGACTCAACGAAATGAGGGCAAATCAAGTCGAATCCATTGAAAGTTAGGTCTTTGCAAGGGGAGATAAAGCGGAACCCCCCAAAAAAAGTGGCAGTTGAGGCTCCTCCCCACATCGTCATATCCTCCTCTTATTCTCTCTCTCTCTCTCATTCACATCTTTGCAACTATGGCGGACTCAAAGAAGAGGTAAATTCCTATTCCTATTTCATTTCTTTATAGAAATCCCCTTCTGGCGTCAATCCCCTACCCTCAATCCCATGCCCGCATCCACAGAAACACAGAAACTAACCCCTCCCAACACACAGCACGGTAACAACACAAACCAACCCGCGCGGGATCCCCGTCGCCCCCTTCATCGACAATGTTAGCGACTACGTCTCCTCCCGCGAGGAAGTCGAGCCTACCCTCCGCTCCTTCCAGGAGATGATCTCCAAGTACCAGTTCATGGAGGTGAACACCCAGCGCCGCGGCCAGGGTCTGCGGGAGAAGATCCCCGATATCAAAAAGACGCTGGAGATGGTGCGGTTCTTGCAGCTGCGCAAGGAGGTAAATATCCCCCGCGCCTGTGACTCCACTTATAATATGCAATTCGGAGAAAAAAAAAAGTGATTCGTGAAGCGTCCACGGAAATTCCAAGAAAAGAGACGAAACTGAAACCGAATATCAATTCACTGATACTGACTGTACTTGTTTAGTCCAACCCTGACTCAGACCTCGAGACTAATTTCGAACTTAACGACACCCTCTACGCCCGGGCTGCTATCTCGCCTGCCGATGCCGAGGAGGTCTATCTCTGGCTTGGGGCGAATGTCATGTTGGCGTACCCGCTCGGCGAGGCGGAGACTATGCTGGATGAGAAGCTCAAGGCTGCGGAGTCGAGCTTGCAGAATTGCGAGGAGGATCTGGAATTCTTGCGCGAGCAGATTACGGTTAGTTTATTCGGGTTGCGAGAGGCATATGTGTGGGAAGTTGGGATATTGGCGCTTTTGCTAACGCTGGCTCGTTGCAGACATTGGAGGTTGCCACGGCACGTGTGTACAACTGGGATGTTGTAGAAAGGCGTAAAGATAAGGCTGATGGTAAGGGTGAAGAGGAAACGAAAAAATAAGAAGCGCCCTGGTGGCTGAATGTGTTTGAAGGGATTCATGGGATATTATAAAAATGTTGCCAATGTCATCGATTATAAATGGTCTATTATCTTCCAGGTTAAATGTCAAGGGGAAAAAGAATAAAGGAAATCATAACGCATGAAGAAACATTGAAATCAAGTAGTGGATATTAGAAGAATACGCTCTAAACCAAATGCCCTATGCATATAAAACGAAAAAAAAGAGACGCATGTCATGATTCGTGAACAACGCTGGCAGGCAAGGGAGAATCCAAAGAAAACAAAAAGAGAGAAATAGAACATCCAAAAATCACGATCTTTGCGAAGCTCGAGGACGCTACCTTCACTATGAACATCTCCCACTCCCTGCACCTGTACAGCATGTTATTGTTAGCCATTGACAGGGCAGGCATGTGAAGATGGTGGAAGATCTTGGCACAGCGCTGGAGTATCACAACGAAAACAAAATTCTAACCATTCAACTTGGGAAACAAAATCATTGGAACATGTTGGAACCTAGCCTGTCCGCATTCGAAGCAGCTCGCTCACGCATCCACTTCGAGACGTCGAAGCCAGTTTCATCGCCGACAAAGGTCCACTCTTCAATATCATCAAGATCGTCATCGCCTCCATCTGGGGAGGTCTTAGCTGTAGGTGTAGGAGAGAATGGGGTGGACGAGGCAAGTGACTTCTGTCGGGCCAAGGTCTTAGCATATTCAAGATCGCGATACAGGGCCTGGATTGCAGTGGCTACACCATCTTCCTAAACAGGGAATATCAAATTAGCACTCTATCCACTTAGCCTTGATAGACTTAAAACAACTCACATTGCGAATCTGAACGCCCAAATTCCGTGCCTTTAAAATCATGCGTTCGCTGTGCGTCGCCTCCCAAAGGGCCCGCGAGAAGACACTGACGTTTAGTTTCTTCATGCAGATGCCAACGCCTAGATCCTCAACCCGGGAGCCGAAGAAGAACTGGTCTCCGAAGAATGGCTTGACGATGGTGGGCACGCCGGCTCGAAGACTTGCGCCGGTGGTTCCTGCTCCGCCGTGATGAGCTGCAGCATCGATCTGGGAGAAAAGCCAGTCATGAGGTGCAGATTGAATCTGATGAATCTCTGTTGGTAGAGGTATCTCAGTCTTTGTGCTAGCTGGGTCACCAAGCCGATCCGACCACCCCTTTGAGAGAATGCATCGGACATCTGCTTTCTGGACTGATTCGATGACAGTTCGTGTCAGGGCAGCAGGATCCGAGACCACAATGGATCCGAACCCGATGTACACGAGCTTCTTGCCATCCGCTCTGGCCTGCGCAATGAAGTTTGATAGTTCGATCGGAGGAGTCCAATCGGTGCCCTCATTCAAAAACCAATAGCCGGTAATGCGAATCCAATCCGGGTAATCGAGAGGCGGGGCCACCACGGAGGGCGAGTAATTGTAGAGGAACGGGACTTTGTTTTGCTGCATCTTGTCCAAGGTTGTGGCCTTCAATCCCAACTCATTGTTTCGCCAGCGGTTCACTTGCCCCGCGATAGCCTTCCAGAAGATGTTGTCAAACATGACGTATGTGATGTAGTTGTATGCTCCACCCATGCGATTCTCTGGCACTGCGAAAGCATGAGGATAGGCCCGTGTCCTTGTCCATGGCATGGTGAATCCGCGGAAGTATGGAATCCTTAAAGCCTCTGCAATGTGGACTCCAGCCATGGCGCTCGGTGACTCAATTAGAAGGTCACTACCCTGGCAACCAATCCAAGCTGACGACAAAAGATCATCGATCCATCCTCTGAACTTCAATGAGGCTTCCCTGAGGAAGGAATATGTGAACATCCCGTTCTCCACGCAGATTCGCATTAGCTCCGCGGGATCACCATCAACGGGAGCAAAGTCAATCCCGTGTTTTCTGATCCAGGGTTCGAACTCGGCGTGGGTTGCAATCTTCGGTTTGTGGCCCTCCGCAAGCAGTCCTTTGCAAAGCGCAATGTACGGCTGTACATCGCCCCGGGAGCCGATGGTCAGACAGGTAATCCTTAGAGGCTCGGGAGGTTTGAAGTTGATAATGGAAGCGCGAGGATCGTCAAAGAACGGATGTATCTCCGATGAATCCTCAGTGAAACTCGGACGTGCATCGTGTTCCTCAGGGTTGTCCAGCCTTGCTTCCTGGAGCATGCGGTGCTCAGCCTTGGCTGCTTCAACTTCGTCTCGCTCTTCATCTGCTAGCAAGCCAGATTCAACAAGGAATTTCACGGACTCTAGATTTTGATGCAATGTGACTGCACAGTCATCTCGTGAATCTGAGGCATTGAACTCAAAGAAAAGCTCTTCATGACCACGAATGATGACGACAAGTCCGTGGTATCCGAAGCGGAAGCCTTTCTCTTTTTCAACGTTCTCGATGTCCTTGAAAGGTAAAATCATTTTGGTCCGAGTACCAGGAATCAGGCTGCGGAAACAAAGTTTCTTCTGACTTATATATATCTTGCCGTAGAGCGGTAGCACACGATGCAAGTAGGCGTAATAAGTCGCCTGCAGTTTTTCGCTAGATGGGAGAGCGAAGTGCGCACGAAAGCGATCTCCATAATTGAATGCACCTTCGTTGTCCTCGGGATCAACGTTCTGGTCTTCAAGCAATGGCCCTTCACGCTCTCCATAATGTTTCTGCCCACCAATCCACATGCCAGAGACCTTTTCTATATAGCCCATTGACTCTGTTGCCAATAGCGTACTCATCTGTTTCGAGCGGCTCTTCAAGTATTCTGCAAAACCAGCGGCGCGTTGAAGGGGATATACGCCCGCTTTGACAAGCTCGTTCAGATGAGTAACAGAGCTCGGTCTTGAAGATTGTATTGGATTAGATTGGCCGGTGGCATAACGCGTGTCGCCTGTGGTTTCATTGCCACCTAGTGTTCCAGATGGAGAGCCTGCCGCTGCATTTAGGCCCAGCCGCACAGACGCAGAAGGAGTCGTATCATCAGAATGCCGTCGAATGGTTTCTCCCACATCCAATGTGCGTCTTTGCAACGTGTGCATAGTGGGCGATTGAAAGACGTCGCTTCTGTGCAGTATCTGACTGGCCGATTCAGTGGTGTCTGTCATTGACTGTATAATTGGTGATGATCCGGTGCCTTGCTCCGCGAATGAGTCTGCCGAGCCTTGATTTTCATTTCCTACACTGGAGCTTCGCTTGCGTGGTGAATCTTCCCGCCTCTGATCGGATACTCGAACGCTGCTGACCGACTGTCTTTTATGGGCAGTACGACTTGATTCAGGTTGATGTTGGATGTCGCGTTGACTCTGCGGCTCTTTCACTGCGGTAGTAGTCGATGCAGCATTGACTAGGTCTTTGATGTAGTTGAACGCGTCCTGGCCCGAATCAAAGAACGAGAAGAAGTACTATGAAGTGATCAGCAATGAACATAGTGACATTTCGTCCCACGACTTACCTCATCAATTGCATAAGTTTCGCCGCTATCAAGAACTCGAACCTTGAAAGTCTCCGCAAAATCGGCCATTGGGCTCTCCTCCAAGTCAATAACATTCGCTATTGGGAATGATACTTTGACACTGTCACCTTCATTATGCGTCCGAAAGATGACTTTCTGGAGAGCTTTCACCCATTCCTTTGCACTGGTAGCACTGTCTGCTCTAAAGAAATAAGTCCGCTGATCAGTTGTGACCTGAAAGTCTTTCGCATCGCCGTCCTTGCGTTCTGCGAGAGACGCAGAGATCCCATATCGAAGATCGACATGTCCGCTAGGAAAATAGAGATTGGAGGGATCTGCGTAATATGAGAGGACATCTCCCTTCAGAGCAAACCAATAGCGATGATACGTGGGATTCTTGCGGCCGCGTTTGGATAGGTACCCCGACTTTATCGCCACGTTGGACTTCTTTGGAAGGTAGGCATAAAAGCAGATGTGACCTTCCGTCACATACATGTAGCCTTGAAGAAGCATGCTCTGGAGCAACGAACAAGCATACTCCACCAGAACCTTTTCAGGCTTCGTAAACCCAAACATCTTCATCAATCGCGTAGAAAGAGCGGACGCGGATGATTGCGGCCGGTCTTCCATAGGTTTATTTGGATTGGGTTGCAAGTATGGTGTTGCCGATATCAAGTCAAAGCGAGATTGTGCTTCAACCATGCGACTTAGAACCGGAGCTGCTCGCGGTGTCGCACTGCGAGTTCGTCTTAGAGGAGGCACCTTGAGCATCGAGTCGGGTTGATTTGATGACTCGTTTGCGCTGCCTTCTGAATCTAACCTGGGTAATCTCTGCAGAAGCTTATTGTCCGAACTTGTTCTTTGATGGCGACGTCCTCTTTCTTCCAGAACGAGTGTGTTTGATTCCGATCTCTTGCTTGGCTTGCGGGAGTCCAAGGATGGTACAGGCATCCGAGGTAATAATTTTCCACTAGTTTGTTTAATTCGTGGGTGTGCTTCCATCTCTCCATCACTATCACTTGATTCGTCAAACCGGGCATGGAAGTCCGATTTGGATCCGACAGCAGCAATCATAGAGAAGAGGGATTGCTGCATATAATGCACGTTGCCGTCTCGTGAACTCATACCTCGCGGCGGAGCTGTGAAATCAAACTGGGCATCATCCCCATCCTTAAATCTGTCTGGCACTCGATCTGAAAATGGACGGTTGGATGAAGTAGGTTTCATACTTGCGCTCAACTGCCGGTCTGCCCGGCGTTTGGCATCATCTCTTAATGGTTTCATCCTTATATCTGGTATACCGATACGATACGACGATGCAAAATGTAGGTCAGGGACGGGAATAAACGATGCTAGGGCGTGGTGAATCACTAAAACCGGTCGGGCAGTCAGAAGCTCGAGCCAGGTGACAGCTCGGCACTGATAGGACTATGACGATCAGGTATGCACCAGTCAAATGGAAAGGCACAGCAACCTGGGCGCAAAGTGACTTTGTCACATCAAAACTTTGGTCAGGCGCCAGATCGGGATAAGCAGGGTGAATGGTGAACAACGCACAGGATTCCAGGGTCTAGGCCGATAAGCGCCTTTGAAGCTTAGACACCATATATGGATGAAGCTGTCAAACCACACTTCAAATTATCCAAGCGCCATGGTCTATTTGCAAAAAATAAATTTAGAAATAATGGAGAGGAAGCCCAAATCTATCCAAGAGTTCATAGGAAATCTTAAAATACACAAAGGGAGAAACATCACCTGGGCTCTCTCCGCATGCATGTGATCTATGACTCCATCACCCCTTATGTCAGCTTGGTGCCTGAGGCAAAATATATAGATCATCTCTATACGGCATTGATGCGTTGTAGGCTCTAACTTCCTTTGCGCATCTTAAGCTAGTATTTTCCGATGTTTCTTTTAAGTGGTTAGGCTAAGCATTTGGGAATTGGCCAGCAATTGTTGATCCCAGAGGCCATTCATTATTAGTGCCAACTTGAAGTTAAAGCCTGTCACTTTGTATTGAAGGAAATACTAGGTTAGAGTGGTATTTTAAGTGAGAGCTCATTGGACTTTACTAACTGCTTCTTATGAACAATCCGGAAAAAAAATAGGCAATGGAAAACCCAAATTCACGTAACATTGTTCAAATTGCAGCCGGCTATAAGTGCTACCATATCCAAGGTGAAAGATAAGATTGTAAGTTGTACATAGTATTGGGGACGTCGTTAAAACAAACCTATTTTCCAAAAAAAAAAACCAAACACTAACGCCAAATCATGCCTTTTCAGACTTCTTCCACTTCTTTTCCTCCTTGTCCTTGTGGGACTTCTTGGACTTCTTGTGGCTCAGACTATCATCCTCCTCCTTTTCTTGTGATTGCTTCTTTGACTTCTTCCGAGGAAGCGCTGCCGCTTGGGGAGCTTCATCCTCAGCCTCATCATGATCATGCTTCCTCTTCCGTTCCTCTCCCTTGGGGACCTTGAACGAAGGTACCTCAGCCTCGGATTCCGAGCTATATCCAAGAGTCTCGGGAGGTGCACTCGTTGTCCCGACAGGCCGGAAGCGCATCTTCAAGTTCTTTGGCTGTGGCCGGGCTGGCTTGACATATTTGCGCATTTCTTCCACTACAGCATCGGTGTTTTTCGATGTGCTTGGGAGACCGATCATTTCTTGAACGTGATAACTTGGGACATTGTGGGCTGCCGTGCAATATGTTTGTGTCTTCTCGTCAAAAAGAAGTAGCGATTTAGTCGCGGGATCGGCCTCGGAAAGAGCCTCGACTGGGATACCATAGTTCACACCGTCATGAGAAATGATCGGTTCACCCTGCATGATCTTGGCCATGCATACCTCTTTGACCTTGGACAGAGGCAGAGATGCTGGTGCTGTGAGGTGGAGGACTTGTTTGCCGTTGAGATTGGAAAGAAGGGAGGAGACTTTGGAGGATGGCAGGGCCTGCTTCTTTGCAGATTTGAAACCCGCTGGTGGATTGTATGGCTGAGGACCGGAGATTGCGACTCTACGGGCTCATGGATTAGTTACTATTCGAGTTGGTAGAGTGACGATCTCTTACTTCTTGCCTGAGCTGGAGCTGGGCTTCATTTCGTTGGAATCGTCGGAGTCGCTATCCAAGTCTGAACCTGAGTCCGAGGTTTCATCTTCGCTTGATTCCTGTGCCCTCAAGTGTTTCGTCATTTGTTTCTCTTTTTCAGTCGTAAGCTCGGGTGAGGTCGATCTGCTCGAGCTGCTATCGCTGTCGGATGATGCCATGGTGGCTGTTCAATGTGTTGAGCAAACTCAAGGTCGAGACTAAAATGCTTGAGCGAGGGTGCGCGGTGTTTGGCACACCCGGAATCCAAAAGATGAATGGAACTGGATGATGGGTAATCCGCAGGATATGGATTCGAAGTCTCAGCAAAGCCGATTTCGCAAATGAATTGGATGGACGTTGAGTGAGGATGCTCACGATCTTTTTTTTCTGCTCCGCGGGAGCACGGACCACTAGCCAACTTTTTTTCCTTATCGGTTTTGGACCGCATTATCAAGGTCATTTCCCTTTCAAACACAAGCTCAAAGCTCGTGCGCTTGAATTGTATAATATCATGGTGAAGCGAAAGGCGGAAAAACAGCAATCTGCTGGTAAGCCCTCTATCCATGGTCTACGACACCAATTTGAAGCTCACATGTCGTTTCTCTAGGCCCTGTTAGCGCTGTCGCTGCTCTGGCGGCACGCAGAGCTCGACAACAGCAAGCACAGAGCGCAGATGTACCAAAGGATACACCACAAGCTATTGTTGAGAGCGAGCCACCCTCGAAAAAGTCACGGCAGTCTCTCGAGGGACCTGGGGCAACCGAGGCAAATGAAGAGCTTCGTGGTACACGGGCAAAGGCAGCAAAGAAACAAGATGAGCCATTGCCCGCAGAGAAAACACCGGAACGCCCAGTAAGAGTTACCCGGCCTCAAAAATCGGAAGTCAAGCCCGAGGTTGAGGATACTCTTAAGCACCCCGAAGATCAGTCTGAAAAAGACAAAGTCGAGGATGTGGCAGAGATGGATGAGGATGACATTGCGTCTGTTGTGGGTGATGCCGATGGCTATGAATCGCCTGCGGAAACACCAGCAGAACTCCAGAATTTCCCTCTATCCAAGGCTCGGCTGAACAAAAGCAACATAGTCTACAGTGACGAGAGCACACTTTGCATTCGCATTAAGGAACGGACGGTATGGACAAACCCTTGCGGCCATTCGGGTTGGATGCTAACTAATTGACCTAGAACCTGGCGTTGTTGGGCCATTATGATCTCTGGGTCAAAAGAGGTGTTGTCAGCCTGATGGGCGCAAAATTACATCCGTCCTCGCAACTGCATAGAGTTTATGCTCCTTCGACCCACTCTTTGCCAGTCATCAAATGTGTTGCTGGTGTTGATGGCGATGCAGAAGTGGAGATCAAGTCCTGCACCAGCGGCATTTCCCGTCTCCGTGACCTCTCGCCTCTGTATCAAAGGATTTGGGCTGGCGAGAACACCGCTGCAGATAAGATCACTCTGAAGGGGGCTGCAGAAGACTCGAGGCGGACTTTTTCAGTGGTATGCTATCATACTCTACTCCAGGTCGCTGTGTTCAAAACTAATTGAATCGACAGTTGTATACATCGGCAGATGATTCCTTAAATAGACATATCCGACCCCTTCACCTTGACAAGAAATGGAGTGCATCAATGAAAGCTCTTTCACAACGTGAGGGACAACTCCGGGTTCTAATATGTGGGCCCAAGGCATCCGGAAAGTCTACCTTTAGTCGCTACTTGTTGAATCACGTTCTCAGTCCGACACCCGAGACCGAGAATGGATATACTAATACCGATGGAGTTGCTTTCCTGGATCTAGACCCAGGCCAGCCTGAGTTTGCCCCTATGGGTCAAGTTTATCTTGCACGCTTGCACTCTCCATTTTTCGGTCCGCCTTTCACCCACCCATCATTAGACGATTCCCATGCTGGTGAGATAGTGCGGGCGCATCATATCGGCGCAACATCGCCAAAAGAAGACCCTGATCACTATGCACTGGCCGTCATGGATCTTATGGATCAATATCGCTTGTTGCTAGAGAAACATCCCCAATGCCCTCTGATTATCAACTACCCTGGTTGGATCTTTGGACAAGGATTAGAGGTCGCAACTTGGCTGGTCAGATCTCTCGGTCTCTCTGATGTGGTATATATGAGTGAAAAGGGCCCATCAGAAGTCGTGGATCCGTTAGGTCTGGCTGCCCGTGAATCTCAAGTCCCCTTAACAATCCTCCCTTCTCAGCCCACTGATTTCGTGAGCCGATCAAGCGCTCAATTGCGAGCGATGCAAATCCAGTCATACTTCCATATGTCTCATCCAAATGATCTTAGCACTTCCCTTTGGTCAGATGTACCGCTATCTCGCACAAGGCCTATTACCGTGGAGTATGCTGGTCCACGACAAGGTATTCTGGGCGTCATGGTCATGGGATCCCAGATCAACCCCGATTTACTGCACGAAACGCTTGAAGGCGCTATCGTAGGAGTCGTGGCAGTGGAAACGCCGAAGGCTATCCTGAGTGGGATGGTAACATCAGAGCCACTGAATGATGAAGACCATGAGGACATTGACATGGATTCAGCAACCCTACGTGCAGGTCCTGCAGCTGATCTTTCCATCGCTGACAGCATTGTACGAACATCCGAAGACCTTCCTTACCTCTTTGTTGGTTCCGGCAGTTGCACCCCATTGGATCCCAAAGCGTCAAACTGTCTTGGCTTGGCTTTGGTCCGTTCGATCGATACCTCTTCGCGCAAGCTTGAGCTCTCCACTCCTATTCCCTCATCTCACCTAGAAAAGGCCATCGAGCAAGGCCATGGCATTGTGCTGGTCCGCGGCCAGCTTGATAACCCGAATTGGGCCATCAGTGAAGAATACTACGCCGCTCGTGCGGCAGAGCGGCGCTACCAGCAATCGACATCTGGGCTGAGGAAAGCTGGAGACTCTGGCAGTGAACGGACATATGAACTTGATCTGTCTGAGCATAATCGAACGCTTGCACTGCTGCGAGAGAGGGTTCGCCGGGCGAGTAATGTGCCTTGGATGACTGTCGTGGAAGATAACAGTCGTCATCAGCGTGAAGCTGCTGCGCGACGCGAAAAGTCGCTATGGAAGCTGAGAAAGAAGGCATATCCCGGCAGCGAGAGTGAGGCGGACTACTAGCTCCCACCTATCAAATATAAATATTCAGACAAGTCAAATGCAGTAGCAAATTGCACAACGTTACTGTTCTAGACGTAGCTCTGGAGGGTTCAAAGGCATTCAGTGCTGCTTGCAGAAATACGAAATGTGAAAATGAGAAGACCACCCGTCACCTGTGCCGTGTTGCATACGACTTTACTAGCAAGTCCCCCGGTACTATTGAGATGGAGTAGATCTCTGGTATTTTCTCGGGTTAGGGTTTGCTTGTATGTGAGGGTTATAATAAAAAAGTTTACAGTCAATACAGATTTAGCGAAAATGATTAGATGCAGGGTATAAATCCATGTGCATAGAAAGGAATTAAGTTAATTATTCTTTATATTGCGCGGTTCATGTAAGATGCGGGTGTAAGTAACAAATGCAAGGCTCAAAACAAGAAAGGGACTTTCCATGCATAACGCTTGATTGGTTTGACGAAGGAGTTTGACAACCTTGGGAGATTGGCAAGCTAATAAAAAACATAGGCAGGCTTAGAGCTCCCTGTCTCCAGACGAGGCATCACTATCCGTCTGATCTCCCTGCTTCTGCCACGACTGGAACATAAGAGTTGCCACGTTCCGGCCCATCAGCGCACTAGTCTCCATTGTCGAGATGAAGCTCTCGATGCCACCTGTGTACCACACACCTGGAGCCAGAAGGGTATCCTCAAATGTCACTCGGGGATACAGAAGAGGATATGGGTTCCATAGCTTCTCATGGAACCAGCTGATATCACCTATCGAGAGGTCTGCAATGGTCGTATTGCTCCCCACAGTCTTACTCTCCAGCCCCAAAATCCGTGCAATGAATTCAGCTGTGGGCCGCTCGGGCGAGAAGATTTTGTAAACGTAATGTTGTTGTTGTGTATCTTCTTCCGATTCCACGACAGAATGATCTACCATTCGAAGTGTACTGATACTCCAGAAGCCGCTAAGCCCAACACCATCTGGGTTCGAACCCAGGTCAAGGCCCTCGGGCAGAGTGGTCAGAATAGTCTCAGGCGCTCTAGCATTTGAACCCTTCAGGCCAAAATACTTTGCTGAGATGCGATGTGGGGATGCAAATAGTGTAACATGCAGGTTCACATATGGAATCTCATCAGGAGTGTGCTCCAAAGGAGGGGAGATGGAGATACCCGAGTACTGCAAAGGACCGGCAACGACAACTTCATCAAATACCTCATGCTCTAAGCTAGCAGCGGTGTTTAGCTTTGAGGAGACTCGCATAGTCCCATCATCATTGCGTGAAATCTCAGTAGCTGTCGTATTCACTTTGATATTCGCTCCGGAGGCTCTCAGCGCGCCATCGAAAATGCGCCAATTCCCGCCCTCAATAGAAACCGCTCCATCCGTAGCCATACAGACGATGGATTCCAAGCCATGAATCAGCTGCAGGTTTTGCCCGTAATTCACACGGGTACTTGCTTGGATGATCTCCCTCGCAAACAGCGAGTCGATGCTATTTGCCTGGAGAAACACATCGCCGGAAGACACAGTAGCATTGATCAAGTCAGCCGCGATAGCAGCCTCGGTAAGGGAGCTGAAAGGGAATAAGGGCTCCTCATAAAGGCGGAGAAACCTGCCAACAACACTCTTCACCAGATTCTGGGTACGCAGCGGGGCTAGTCCATACCGCCAGAAGAGCCGGCCGATATTCCACCAGCTATATGAGTTCTTCAACGTGAAAACAAACTGGTTCCCATCCCAGATCCCAATACTCTCTTCAGCCTCCTTGGGCCGTGCATGGTCAGCACTACTGACTGTCAGACCAAGGTCGCGGGAAGCATTGACCAGGTTGTAATTGACTTGGACAAAGATGGAAGCTCCCAGTTCAATAGGATACGCCGGGTCGTCGAATACATTGACTGTTGTTGACCGGCCGCCGACATATGATTCACGCTCATAGACTGTGATATCAACAGGGACATCGGCTTCATCTGCGAGCTTGTGCAGTTGATATGCAGCGAACGAGCCTCCGGCTCCGGCGCCTATGAGGAATATCAGCCCCGTTTGGAACTGTGTTCTTAGAGAGGCATACCGATTATTGCAACCCGCTTGGGGGCTGTACTAACGGCTCCTCGCAGTTGCTCTTGTTCGGCTGCATTGCCAAACGAGACGAGTAAGATGGCTAGGATGGAGTATAGGAAGAGAGGAACATGTCGTGGCATAACCGCCCGCATGATTATGGTAGTACTAGAAGATGGCAGAGCTAATTGGTGGTTGAATAGTAAATTCTGATTAACCAGAGATTAAATATAGATTAGATATCATCAGACACCCATGGAGGTTGAAAGTGTCAAGGGTGATGCCATAACTTGGATGTAGGTATTAATATCACGCTAGTCTCCTTTAGCACTAGTGCATTTCCATATCGCTTATCTTTTTTGAGGGGCATCGCAGATTTGATTCACTTAACTCCGAATCAATTCGAAATGGATCCCTATGACAGTGACTCCAGTGTCGATGAAGATTTCGCCGATACAGGTGTGCTTCTAGGTTATGCCACCGAAGATGTCATCGAGGATGTAATCAGCCATCTTGGAGGCTGGCCTGTATGTTTTACCACTGCGAGGGAGCACTCTCTATAATTGACTCCAGCTAATAGTTTTTTTCAGAAATGGCTCGATGAGACGTCACCAGCACCTGGTGACTTTGCCAATTGCAAGGTCTGCAACAGCCCAATGCTCCTCCTCCTCGAATTGCACGGTGACCTGCCCGACCACTTCCCGACCGACGAAAGACGCCTATACCTATTTGGCTGCCCCAGAAAACCCTGCAACCGCAAGCCAGGCAGTATCAGAGCATTCCGCGCAGCACGCAAGGTCGCCGTCGGTGGACAAAACAAACAGATTGAAGCGAAAACAGAAGAAACCCAGCCTATCGCACCAGAGCAACCCAAGCAGGACCTAGGAGCGAGTCTGTTCGGCGCAACAAACTTGACAAGCAACATCTCCTCGAACCAGAACCCCTTCTCATCCGCTTCGGGTCCAACACCCGCAGGAAGCAACCCCTTCGCAACACCGGTCCAGGAAACAGCACCTACAGCCGAAAAGCCCGCCGTGTCCACAAACAACCTGGCCTCATCTTTCGCCGACAAAGTGCGCATCTCCTCGCCGCCCCCTTCAGCCGTGACGAAGAAAACACCGGAATCAAGCACACCGGTGCCGTGGCCCGCGCAGTCCGCATTCCCTACGCCATACAAGAGTTTCTACCTAGACGCAGAATACGAGACTCTCTCGCGGCCGTCTTCACCCACAGTGCCAGATAATGTGCAGATCGAGCCAATGGAAGAAGAAGGCACCGGTGGCGCTGAGCTCAAGGATACTTTCGAGTCCGAGCTCGACAAGGACTTCATGAAGTTCTCGATGCGCCTCGAGCACAACCCGGAGCAGGTGCTGCGGTATGAGTTCCGCGGTACGCCGCTGCTCTACTCAACTAGCGATGAGGTCGGTTCCCGGCTGCATGCTCACAATGCGTCTGGTGCCAAGGTCACTACACTCGGTGCGGGGAGCATCCCGGCTTGTGAGTACTGTGGCAGTCAGCGTGTTTTCGAGTTCCAGATTGTGCCGCATGCTATTACTATGCTTGAAGAGGGACGTCCTGGTGTTGGGCTTGGGAAGGATGATGCGGGAATGGAGTGGGGCACTATCATCATGGGAGTCTGTGGTAATAACTGTACCCCGCAGGAGTTGGGCATTACTGGGTGGCGGGAGGAATGGGCTGGGGTGCAGTGGGAGGAGTTGAGGTAGGTGTAGACATTTTGCATTAGATGAGATTATTTTGCCTACCCGTACATAGCAATCTTACCAAGGGAATCGAGCATTTTCTAGCTATATACACAGTTTGGTCTATATATTATGAACGTGTAAAAGCAGTGATTAGACAGATGGCACGCTAAGTATTCAAAGTCAGTATATAATGCTATAAGGTTCTCTCCGTACTCACTGTCCCCTACCTGGCATCCTAGGGTGGTTCCAGACCCGGAGAGAAAAGTGGAAGAACACTACAGCAATGCTGAAAACGAAAAGCTGGCTACTGGAGCCTACTGTTTATAAGTGGAACTTTGCTGCTGACTGCAGTTACTTCGCACGAGCTACCAGAGAGGCTAACGTGTCGAACTTATAGATTGGAGCGAGATTTACTAGCTACCTGAACAACTCTTCTTTCAATGCCCATTTAGCTAATAAAGATCATACACCAGCTTTTTGCTTGGGATGATGATATGTCTATATCTCGTTGTTTACTGACTGATATTAAGGATTTACCTTCCTATGTATATCAAAATGAAGGGCAATGGTCTCAGGACAACTACATCCATCTATCGAATGCAGCCAATGCAGCCACAATTCTATACAGCGATCTGTCACGTAGTAAACAAGAGAAACACATCGCTAGATGGGGGCTTATGTCTAGAACGGCATTCCTAGAATCCGTATCGCACGAGCCATGGCATAAGCTTCCCCGTATGTATCTCATTTCGCATTCCTTGATCTGCCAGAGAAGGTGGCAGAAGGGGTGGAGCTTGGAACCAACCAGAGTGCTAAGGAGAATGGCATTCCCCCTTAGGGAACTATATTGGAAAGGAGGCCTGCCCGGGTGGGTTTTTCAATAACAACAGATCAGCTCAGAGGAGTTTCCAGGATATGGAAAAATGATAGGTCAATTTTTAGACAGTCGATGCCAAACAGCTGGAATTTATATGGTGCAGAATCCAGTTTTTATTCAGTTACCTCGTTGTTTGTTAGACGTTGGCTTGAAAGATGGCTGGGTACTTGCACCGGTTCCTCCTATTAATCCCTTCATATTGCGATCTTTTGTGGAAGCTGGATATTTTGAATGTTGATGTCATTTGAGCTTGTATCCTCAGCAATGCCACCATGTCGTGTTGTATACCTATTGCTTCTACATCTGGAACTGGCTCTGTATGATTTTTGATATTGGCAGCAAAGCCGGTACATGGAGGTACGACTGAAGTTATGTTATGGTATGAACATGACATCTCTCTCTCTTCCTCGTATTATCCAGTGCAAATATTTGCACGGATAAGTAAAAAAAAAGAATCCAATACAGACAAGAGAAATGGAAAAGAAAAGAAAAACGCCAGATGCGCCAGGTCCCGACTCATCTTCGAGCCCCTCCTCCATGCGAAATCTATCGTCCGTTCGTCACTTGATCGGGGGTGGGATTCATGAACTCATGTCATGGATGGAAATCAAATTTTCCCTCGCACAGCTTTTTGAAGATTTTTTTTAAAAAAAGGTGATACGAAAAGAGGAAAGATGTGAAACATTTCGAATCGACGCGAAAAAAAAAATCAAAGATAAAGAGCTTCCGCAGTAAGCGTTTATGCGGGCAACTCGAAGCCACGACGGATGACACGACCGAACTGCTCGATACCGACGTGCTCGCTCTTAACCTCGGAGCGGGCCTCGTTCTCCTTGTTGGTAGGCACACGGATGATGGCGCCGTCAACCTTCCAGCCGCAGACATCGACGACGAACTTGTCGAGCGCGTCACGGCTGCGGACATCGAGCCAGGACTCGAGGCTCTCGGCGGTGATGGAGCGGAAGGTGTTGCCGACCTCGACGGCGATGCGGATGCGGACGAGCTCCTCGAAGCCAGCCACGTCAGCGGTTAGATCTGCGTATAGGTCGTCCGAGTTCAGGGTGGACCAGAACTGGGCGTACTGGGCGGACTCGAGGAGAGTGGACAGGCGGGTGAGCTTCTGGACAGACTCGACGAAGTCGGAGGTCTGCGAGGCGGATTGGGCTTCGGTGGTGGTGGGGAAGGGCAGGGTGTTTGTTGGGAGCAGGGCGAGGCAGAGCGAGAAGGCAGGCGAGGGGAATACGGTCAGGGCCTTGACCAGGATGTTGGTCACGGTATCGGGTTGGATAAGGTGGGGGTTGAACTGAAAGCTGGATTTTTTGAAGAGGGTTGTTGTCAGCTTGAGTTCAAGAATTCCACAATGATTTCAAGTGGTTATGAGAATTATTCCATGCTTCGTGTTTCAACCAATGCATGGCTTCTTCGCGTTCAGTATCTTCACAGAATTTCTCAACATGCCCAAGTATATTATGGGGATGTCAGGTAATAGGAAACGCTTAAAAGATACTCATCATAGTAGAGCTTCTCAAATAACATTTTCGCAATGCAATTCATAAGAAAAGGGGTGTGCCAACTCACAGCTTCAGCAGGGCCAAGTTGGCGTAGCAATCGAATGTCCGGTCCTCGCACTGCTGGGCCACATAGTCCTGGAAGACGGTGGTGGTCTCGGGGTTGTACCGGTCGAGGCCATTGAGGATGGCCTCAATATGGGCCGGCCGGGTCTCACACTTGTCGAAGGCGACCATTTTGATATTGCTGGAGGAAGGTGGGAGGTGATGCGGGTCTTTTGTCTCTGCTGTTCTTTTTGGTGGGATTTTCCAAGGTTTGATTGTGGCCGCGGTCGGATTAACCTAAAAGGGTACATTTACCCGGAATTCTTCCGGACTATATTACACATGTGCATACACTAACACTCGAGTCTCCGAAAAAGTGGCCAAAGGCCGTGCATTCGTGTTCAAATAATACATAGAATACATATCTCTTTGAATGCCTCGTGCGATCGTGACATCTCAATCATAATCTAGCACTAGTCCCAAGAAAGGAACCCCGTTAAAAAGACGTGCTTGAATCGTTGACATCCGTGAAGATCGAACGAGGTATCCAAGAGAAGAAGCATATCACTTCAGGAAATCAAGGCTGGTAAAACAAGAGACTCCGTTCCGTGTTTGTCAGACGCCATTGTCTATGCCCATGCCCATATCGCAAAAAAAAAAAAGAAAAAGAAAAAAGGCCGAATCCGTATGCAAAATGAGTAATGAAGGAATCGGTCGAAACACCTTACCGACCCGGGTAACAACGCAAAAAAAGCACAAAAAGCAAGAGTAAAACAATGTCAAAGTTGGGGGTGCCTGAAAAACAAAAGAACAAAGCAGGCGGGTATCTCAATAAGAGGTTCATGCAAATGATGAAAATAATATTTCAAGCCATGACGGGCCGGCGAGGCGCAATAGGAATCGCTTTGGGTCCCGCGGAAATTTCAAGGTTCGACATGTCGATGTTATTGCCGTCATATTTCTGGTCATCCTTTGGCTGTCTTGCCTTGGAGACTAGGACTGGCTGAGAAGGACTAGCGCTTTCTTCGTCGCCCACAGTGCTGCAGACAAAGCGTTCCTCGTTGAGAGGAATTCCACCAAACATTGAGCCCAGCTGTTGCAACAGTGCGACGAAATGAGCATGTAATTCAGTAAAGATGTATTCATTGCCGACGATTTCGGCTAAATTACGGGCACGAATCTGGCCGGCGGCACGCCGACCTGCCGGATCCATACCCCGGCCGGTGAGGAAGGATGAAACGGGAGGGTACTGGCGACCGGGCTGTCTTCCCGGGTTATTCTGCTCATCGCGAGTCTTCTCGTCTTCCTGGAAGCGTTCAGCAGCGTGAACAATGCTAGTTGCGATGCGGCCGAAAGCGCGCCAGATGATGGGGCATGCGCGGAATGCTCTTCCGGCATCGCGCCCCGCTAGTGCGACCAGTGCATAACTGCGTCGCTTGCCGCGGGCCATGGGGTCTGGAAGGCGGAAAATGTAGGCGATTGTGTAACCAGCGACTCCGTCGCCAAAGCAAATGGGGCCAGACGAAAGTCCCCGGGGCAAGAGCTCGCAGCTTAGGGTGCGAATAGAGGAGCGTCGGAGAAGTGCATAGTCAGCGGGGTTAGGCGGCCCGCGCTGAGAGAGGTAGGTGTGAATGTGTGTGTGACATGAAACATCGGAGGCAACTGAGGCAGAATGAAGTGAGTCGGGAGGAGAAGCATGGGTGTGGTAGTCGGTCTCATCATCCAAGTCTGAATGGTTGTTGCCGCATGAGTAAACTAGCTCACGCGAGCGGAGTACCGGGCTAGTGGAATTGCCTTTGGCGTCACGACTTCCAGGCGCACCGGGAGGTAGCTGTTTGCTGACATTTTCTGGCAGAGACAAGCTGCAACTGGCGCAGGTGTCGCCATTTGCACCACCTCGGTTGGATTTCTCTTCGGGTGAGGTCGGATGTCCTTTGAGAAAGTACGGGTGATCTTCAATTCTGGGCGACTTAAGCTCGGCGGATTTCTGAGATCGAGCCTCGTGATCGAAGCGAGGCTCATGTGAAGCCGGGGTACCCTGGGGAGAAGGATCGGATTCGGGGTGACATTGCGGGCATGAAAAAGGTAGGACCTGCGAGCAAATGATAGAGGTGGGACCATGCACCTCGCAGAAGTGCGTCAAAGAGAGCTGAGAATGTCAGCCCAAGCTCCTCATAGCATATTGTACTTCTATTTACTCACAATGAAATCCATGGTGGACCTGATCAAGCAATAACCAGCATCTTTAGTCCATTGTCCCAAGGCATGCTGTGACTGGATAATGACGAAAGGGCTGGTATGCGGGTCCACACAGTGACCAGGTTCCAGGGAAAAAACGGGGAGAGGATGAAAAGGAAGAGAAGGTAAAGAGTTTAGATATTTAAAAAAAAAAAAAGAGAGAAGACAGAGTAGTGGAGTTGTAATGTGATAAATAGGACAAGCAATAATAATCGAAGGGGCTAAGGTCCTGACCTCTTTTGGGGGGGGGGGTTCAGTTTTCGGTGGGAGACCGCGGGAGTTGCTGACGGGGGATTTCCCAAATGGAAGGCCGATGGAAGAATAGAACTTCTCCACTACAAATCCACTGCAAATCCACTCTTTTTTTAACTTCTTTTCTTTGTAATTTTTGGTGGAAAGATTTTACTTCTTATTACTCTTTATAATTCTTCTGGATCTTTATCTCTTTGGTACATTCAATGTACTCCGTACTTTGGGCTCTTTAACTTATAGTTACACCACCCTTCCGGATGCCTTCCGATCACATTCTTTTATGCTCTTCTCCTGGATTGCTGCATGTGAAATTCATTCTAAAATCGGGCCGACCATTAATATCCATGGATTTCCGTGCTTTGCCTAGTGCGTTGACCCGAGGGGCCGTTCTCGTCTGCCCTTGGACCGTTGCGTACAAGTGGATATGGCTGCAAACAGGGGCTCTCTATTGTGGGAATATGTACTCCGTACTCTGTACTCTGTATGGTACCAATGATCTTGTAGATAATTCAAGGGAATATTATTATATCTGAATCTGGATCTTGATACAGAACCCATCCATATTTCAAATTAAAGCGATTCTGATCTATCAATTAGACGAATCGTCAGGGATTCACCGCTCTCACTTTGGGTATGTCGCATTGTTTGATTTATTTTCTTGCTTTTTTATTTCTTACTTTTTTTTACTTTTTTTACTTTTTTTTCATGTCACTCGAAAATCAGCATGTGTCAGATCAACAGCTTGATTTCAGGATTTCCTCGGGGAGTAATCTGGAGATAACTCCGTGTTAGGGGCACGGTAAGGAGGTAAAAGGGAGAATTCCCTGTCCTCCGATTAGCTGATGGACGTCATCATATTTTAGATGTATACGGTATACGATATAATTTCATAAGAGTTCGGCTACAACATATACAACATACTCCCTCGCTTCTATACGGAGTAGACGATCTTGGGTCCAAGATGCTCATCTTTCCCCAAGTGGGACACAAACCAGTTCCATGGGAAAGTGGGCATCGGCGGGAATATTCTAAGGTTAGCGTGTTCAGCAGGGATCTAAACTTTCTGGGATTTCCCAACAAGCCTCTTCAGAGTCGTAGGGTCATAGTTTTGATATTCTTCTCGCCGTTTACTTTCGCCAGTACGGAGTACATTCATTCATTGTTTTAGCTTTTAATCATAACATATCCATGGATACAAATTTACTCACTCATACTCCCAGTAGCCCAAGGATCTATACGGAGTATATATTCTCCCATATATATTCTCAGAGTTAAATTCCATTAGATCAATGATTATGGATCCTTTCATCCCGTCCAGATGGCAAACGGAGGCGGGTAATTAACATCCGATCCTACTCCGAAGATTTTATTGTACAGCCTACAACATATTTCCAAAAGATGAAACAGACCTTGACACTCCGAAATAGCAGTTGCCCCGGCATTAGGCCGGGATCTTAAACCCTAGATCCTTGCCGACATACGAAGCCAGGTGACCTCCAGACCTCCATACGGAGTATACAAAGTACAAAAAGTACCTGCTTACAATCAGCCTTCTACCACTAGTTGCACACTAAGCACACTAGTGGCGTGCATTGTGTAGCAACCGTTGAGTCCTGTCATCTACTTATAATATATATTACCCCCGTCTCATTTCTTCTACAACATATGTATTCTCACCCTATCAGGCTAAGGATATTATTGATTTCCGATTTAAGTGAGGGATTTAAACATAATATTTGGAACCAAAAAAAAAAAAAAAAATAGCGAACCCACTGAATAACCTGAATAACCCACTAAACAACCCACTGGACACGAGCGGATCCTTGATTATTTTCGCCAAATAAGCACACGACACTCCAACGGTTCCCGAGGTCGGCATTTTAACGGATTTCCCGGTGTCCATTTGACTTTCGCTCCATTTCCACTTCCTTTTCCACTTCCATTTTAATTTTTTTACCTGGAGTGATTGAAGTGATTTATTAGACTCACCTTAAAACACTAGTGTTCCACAATGTCTCTACACGTGAGACAATGTATATTATTCCTTGGGGGTCAGAGCCTGGGTCTGATATATCCA
Organism: Penicillium sclerotigenum; assembly: GCA_928213465.1. Classification (NCBI taxonomy): domain Eukaryota; kingdom Fungi; phylum Ascomycota; class Eurotiomycetes; order Eurotiales; family Aspergillaceae; genus Penicillium; species Penicillium sclerotigenum. Next base: position 7,906 of record CAKMRK010000675.1, on the reverse strand, counting down.
TACTAAGTAATTAAGTTTATTTATTACCTACCATGAACCGAATATTATTATACGGAGTATTGGGAAGGTGGTTTCTGTCTCCGTACGTGAATTCCACTAGTGCGGAAGTGGATCAACTATGAGACATCTTTATATTCGGTTCTGAGGTCAGGCACAATCGGTAAGCTAAATTAGGTCGATCCAAGACACGATCTAGCCAACCTAGCCACGTGGAATTCCTAAAGTACGAGATTGCTGATCAGCCTCTTATATGCAACATAACTAGTTACCACATATCACCTATGACATTGTACGGAGTAGCTTCATATAATATTCAATATCATCCATATCATTGGGAATTTTACAAGATCTGGTTGGGCACTCGGAGTTATTCCATTGACAAATGACCGCTTGGTACTGTCGCCACCATGTGGGTATGCTAGTCTACGTGGCGTATCGGGTTGATTATGTATTATGCGTGTTGTGCAGTATGCCTGGACTAGTTAGCCCCACTAACTAGTAGGTTTATTCAAGCAACTAGGGACCGTCCCGTGGAACCATATATTTTAGAATATTTAGGATAGTGGATAGTGGAACAATATTTGACTGGAAGACGTCAAGCAGTCATTTGATTTATTTCCCACAGGCTACATCTTTATTTACTTAACCAAGAGCACAAACCAAAGATTAAGAGCCAGCGAAGCCTCATTTAGCTCTGGACGGAATCATCAAGTCCGGCCCATGAGCATCCGCTCACTGCCCAAGGGAGGTTGGGCATGGGTACAAGTAGCACACACCTGAAAGATGGATTCAGAGGTGCTTTTTTTTCTCTTGTTCTTCCATTAATAGCCGTCCTAGAATTCGCAAAATGTCGCGTTGTCAGCCCCGCTATCCCCGGGGGCCGATGCGTAAGGCGATATCACAGAGTCATATTGACCAGCAATCACAATAGGAATAACCCCTTGTCTTTGGCTCTTGGATCGCCTTGTCGAGCAAAACGAGACATTCCTTCAGTCAATCGCATGGGGTTGTCATGAAATCCATTGCGGATTCAGAGTGTTCTTGCATTCTCACACACATAGCTCGAGCATGTACTGTCATCTTCAGGGGCGATCATATTTGGGCATGCGCATGTTCATCATTGACAGCATATTGCCTGCCGGACCAGAGGCTCCAGCTTGGCCCTGGAGGCTCTCCAGCAAATTCTTAGCGAGGTTTATGTTGATGTTCTCATCCTCGTCATCTTCACTGGAGATCTTGGCAGACTTTCCTTTGGATGCACTTGCTTCGTCAGAGAACAATTCTTGTGGGCGCCGGTTGAGATCGAGTATACCCGTCCCTTGCAATTCCGCCTCCATTCGTCGGGAAAGCTCCTTGATTTGCTCCGTGTCATCTTCTCCGTCAGAGTCGAGATCTTCCACTCGTTTGCGGATGGAATCAGATCCAGAGGGCATGCCCATCATTTCTTTCATCATTCTGGAGAATTCCTCTTCGTTAAATGATGCATCCTTATCCTCGCCTTCACTGTCGACTTCCTCGTCATCATCATCATCATCTACGTCGGAATCTGACTCAAAGTCATCAATGAAATCGGCACCGTCGAAGCCCGCTGAATTGTCATTCAGGAACTTCTCAAAGCGAGCCACGATCCGTTGAAGATTTTCCTGGGCACCAGAGTCACCAAATTTGCCGGCATCTTTCCCCTTTTCTTCGCCTCTTCCTTTGAGCTCTGTCTCCAGATCTTCGTAGTTGATATCGAGCCATTTTTCATCGTCTTCTCGTTTGTCCCAGGTTTCTTGGATTTCTTGATCTGTGGGAAGGGTTTCATCCCCTGTCTCCACATCCTCAAGCAGGAACTTCATTTCCCTGACTGCAGGCTTATCTTGATTTTGGGGGTCACACAGCAGCATCTCAAATCCACATGCAAGTTTCATTCCCGCTTCCGCCCGCTCATATGCTTTGCGATCCTCAGTCGAGGGCAGCTTGCCTGCCCAGGTATTCGGCACAGGAAATTCCTGGCTTTTGAGTTGTGCATATCCGACACGAGTAAACCGAACACTAACGTTGACTAAGTCGTCTGGCTTGAAAACAAGGTTGGACGCATCCTTCGCTCGAAGTGGTCGGAGGGCGATCGGATCACGAACATAGAACGCCTCCACAGCAGGTGAGATATAGGCTGGCTTTTGGTGTAGGAGGAATGCAACCTTGCGAGGAATCGTGATAATGGCGGAGTGGAGATTTTCGCTGATTTGCTGAGGGTACTTGCGGAGACGGTAAAAGGCCTCTTCTTGAATTATTGTCGAGCGAAGAAGGCGACCGGGCTCCTTCTGGATAATCTTCCGTGCCTCTGGAAGTGAGATTTTCTCGGTGACCTGTCTCTTCGCCTCCTGCTTGGGCTTGATGATTCGGAGCTCTCCTTGGTTAATCCACACCTGATCCATAAGTCGGCCGATTAGTATGATATCTCTAACAAGCCGCCATGAATTAACTAGGCGTGACTCACCCTATTGTCTGCGACATCCGGCTCGATCCATGCTGGGAGTGTTCCCGCAGCTTCAATGAGAAGAAACTCGCCATCGCCGTCCACCACTTTGACCCAGATATCTTTGTGCCGCTTGGTCAGTTCACGAAGGAAGTATACAATGACCCATTCATCTTCAATAGAGTCGCCGAAGGTGGTACGACCCTGTAGTGAGGTGATCCCTAAATCCCGCGGCAATTAGCTTTTAACTTTTTTTTAGAGGTAGGGCATAAGAATAAGAGTTCTGTACCATCTTCTTTTGTAATTTCTAATCGAAAGGCCTCGCGCTGCCAGATATAATTCTTGAGCAAATCTTTGGTTAAATCTGCTGCTGTACGTTGCACCTCAAGCAATCGTGCCCGGGTCTCGGCAGCTTCATCGATAACGGTGGGGGTGGGGGAGGGCGGGATATGATAAATTGAGTATTCGACAGCGTCGTCGGGAAGCTCTGGTTTTGGGATAGGACGGAAGGTTGATTGAAACCATGCGATATCCTCCTCAGAAGTCATGGCTGATCTTGTGCTGTCAAAGACCATGAGTGACCTCATGCATTTTTCGATAGAAAAAAAGCAAAAGCGGCGAACTTCACATCCCGTGATCTGCACGCTAATCCTAATTAGGTTAGAAATCAACAGAGGTGTCCACGCTAAACCCAACACAGCCGGGGATAACTCGCCCAAAACACCTCTGTGATTGTCAAGCGTGAACTTTCAGTCTAAACTTCGCTCCTGCCCTTATTGACGGTGATGGTCACGCGCTGAAAGGTTCTGGCCCACTTCCTCCTGTTCAAATATGGCCTTTCCCTATATCGACACGCCGCGCACCGAATACGACGGCAACGCGACTTACCTTACAACCGGATTTCGCAGCGTGGGGCGGCATCACTTGTCTGCCCTCGATTCTCTTGAAAATTCGTTCCAAACACCATCCAAGGATAATGATGTGATCAAGGGTTTTGACAAACGCGTCACTCCGCGCGCCGGTGCCGCTTCCAAGTCAGCAAGAAGCGCGTTACGACATCTTCCAGTAACAGCCCCCGAGAAGGGAGAGTTTACCCCGTTAATGAAGAGTGCGACGAAGAACAATCTTTTGAGGAATATGTCTGCAGCCCGAGGAACAGACGGTCCGAAAACCCCAGGATATCAGCGAGAGACCTATCGCAGCAACGCCCACACACCCGGCTTGCCTGCTATGGACATGTCTGATATATACGAGGAGGGTCGGACGATGGAAGAAGCAACTCCAGTTCCACATGCTGCAAGCAGTAGTGTGCAAAGTACACCGTTGCCCAGTTATGCAGGACGCAACGGAGGAGTCCTTGGTGAGGGAGGGAATAATTTGTCGCTCAAGGACCAAGCCATGGTATGATACATATCCCAACCATATTTTTTGCGCACAATTCCCTGCTGGCTAATGCTGACGTCCACAGGCCATTGATCAATTGAGCAAAGTAAATTTCAGTTTGAAGCTGAGGATTCATTTCATGGAAGAACAACTGCAAAAAGCTGGCCCAGAATACAATAACGAAGCTCTCAAGGAAAACAGAGAGCTCAAGGTCTTGCGACTAACGATGCAACGCGATATTTCCCGATACCGAAAGAGCCTACAGCAGGCAGAGAAAGATCTCGAGGACTACCAGCTACAACTGGTGGAACTAAAGGAGAAATCATGGAGGGAGAAAGCCGATCAGACGGTACAGCGTGAAATGGATATGATGCGCGAAGAGCTTGAATCGCGTGACCTCGAACTCCGAGAAGCGCGCGATGAATTGAGACATATCAAAGATACCCAATCACAAGAGGCCGATAAACTTCGTGATGAGATTGAGGACTTAGAAGCAAGCTCGAGAGAAAAAGATCGGCTCCTTGAGGAACGCGAAGAAGAGCTTGAAGATCTGAAACGTAACGCCGAGGAGAGTGGCGCAGCTTCAGAGCTCCAGCTTGAGCTAGACCGTGCCAAGGAGCAGATGCAAGAGCTCCATGATAGTCTTGCCCGGGCCAAGTCCGAAACCAAAGAGTCAGTAGATACCGCAAGGCAGGCCATCGAAGAAAAAAATCGCGCCGAGGAGGATTTGAGGGAATTGCAGGATGAAATGTCGAACAAATCCTTTACCACCAAAGGACTGAGCCGGCAACTGGAGGACAGGACCGAAAAGCTCGAAGAAGAGATACGCGAGCTGCAACAAGAGAACGATAGTCTGAGGACAGAACTGGAGAGTAAAACCAACCATGCGACTCTCCTTGAAGAGCGTTATCAAACTATCCAACATGGTCTAGAAGTTAACGCCAACCAACTAGTTGAGGACCTTGATGTGGCCAGACGTGATCGCGATCAAGCCCGACAGGACCTAAAAACTACTTCTGCTCGACTACAGGAGGCCTTGGACGAACTCCAGCGTGGAACAGACGAGAAGGAACTGCTTCAAACTCGCCATAATGCGTTGACTGATGAATCGGGAGGACTACAAATTGAACTCGACCGTGCACAATCTAGAATCCGCGAGCTTCAAAAAGCGGTTCAAGACGCCACATCTCGCGCTCAGGATGAAGGGCACAACATTCGCTGGCAGCATGAGGCGGAACTTGAACGGCTGCAAGAGGAGATCGAAAACCTTCACCACGAGATTGAGGAGAAGGAGGGCCAATTTGCCGTCGACCAAAGTCGCTGGGAAAGCAGCAAGCGGACTCTACAATCAGAGAAAGCGTGGGCGGAAGGCCAAGCGGCGGACTTGAAGCGCACTATCGACACGCTTCAGGAAGCCGGTAGCACATACTCTGGGAAGGAGTCTAGGCTAAAAGAGGCCATTGATAGCGAGAAAAAGCGCCACACGCAAGAAAAGTCTATGCTGAATCGCCAAATCCAAGATCTCAAAGACGACCTCGATAAGACAAGACGCGACCTTGATGAAAAACGAGACGAGCTTCTTACGGCGAAACAGGATGCCCGGGTATCTAGACGTGAGGAGCAAGCACTTGCAGATAAGGTGCGAGCTCTGGAAGACGAGGTGATCGTTTTGCAATCGAGTCTGGCGGATGAGCAAGAACTTGCTAAAGGTCGACAAAATGGGACATCTGACCTGGACAAAAACCTGGAAAAGTCTATTGCCGAGAGACAGAAGCTCCGTGATCAGCTTGCAAATGCTCATGTCGAGATCTTTGACCTGAAGGCTTCGGCACAGGAGATTGAGGCTGAACGCATCGAGCTCCAAGCTCAACTCGACCGAGTCCAGAACGCAGATGACACTACCCGATTTGATCGCGACAAACTTGAACTACGCAAGAATGTGACAAGACTTGAGAATGAACTCAAAGTACTACGAGACGCCAAAATGTCCCTTGAAGACCAGCTTGTCTCAGAGAGTGAACGATTTGCAGCAGAGGAAGGTCGTCTTACGGCTGAAATCGATCGCCTGCAGGACAAATTGCTTGCTGGCTCTGGTAACCGTGATCGAGAACTTACTTCGGCCAAGACGAAGGTACAGCGCCTGGAGCGTCGGGCCCAAGAACTGGAAGCTCTTCTTGAGCAGCAGCAGCCTGTGGTGGAGAATGAACAATCTGGTACACACGGGGACCTCTCTTTGCTTCGACACAGCCTGGAGGAGGCTAGGAAACGCGAAAAGATCCTTCTCCAGCGTGAATCCAAGCAGAAGTCTTCTGCGCAAACCTACAAGTCACGAGTTGAGGAATTGGAAAAGGATCTTCATGATGCGATGATGAACAAATTCGAGTCACACTCCCCACATAATTCTCCATCAAACAAGCTCCATGAAGAGCTACGCAGTCTACGAAAACAAGTGGCTGAAGCACACCGATCCCTCCAGAAGGTGAACACGAAGAATCGAGAGCTAGAACGTGCCGTGATGAAAGAAGAGGACCAAAAGGACTTTCATGAGCTCCTTAGGTCCTCCACCCTTGAGGCCGAATCATTAGCCCTGAAACTTTCTGAACGGGAAACGCGCCTGAACGAATTGAAGACACATGTGCGTCGGATTCGCGAAGAACGAGATGCCCACAAGCGCGAGGCCGAAGCCGTAACTAAAAATCTCGATATCCTACAAAGACGCCATGACGAAATCCTCGAGAAAACCTCCCTTTCTAAGTCGACCAACAAGACCAAACATGAAAAAGAGATCAGAGGCCTGGGCAAGGAAATCATCTGGCTTCGCGCTCGCCTGCAGCGTGAGGAAAAGTTCCGCCGTGATCTTGCCTGGAGCAAGGGCTTGATGGAACTCGGTGAACGCGTCCGAGTTGCATGGTTCGTAACTCCATTTTTTATTTTAAGATCATGTGCAATCCAGCTAACAAATTACCAACAGCAACGATGCCGATCTCCGCATGATTTCCGAGATGGGTGTACAGGCCCGTGGCCGAGCTCCTGTCCGCACTCCACGCCATAAATTAAAATCCGCCATATCTCTAGTAAGGGCCGCTGTTCGTATGCAAAAGATGAGCAACGATTGGAAGCGAACCAAAAAATTAGGCGAGGGCTTGAAGCGTGCTAAGACTGAAATGCTCAAGCGTCGTGATAACTCGAACAAGAGCTTGCTTGGCCAGTAGCCCTCCCGGGCTAAAGATCGGTGCTGTGTTTATGTCATTCATTGTGATTTTGTCTCTTGTTCTTCCAGCGTCGACCTTTTGTCATGAGAGATTCCCCCGACATGTCTTGCCAGTATACTAGCTTTTTTTTCAACTTGATTTGTGTTTCTGTGTCTCCCTTCATTTGTTATTGAAGCGTTTTAGGGCTGGCTTTGTGCCGGTTTGTTCGAATCATGTGTACATAGTTATCCCAGCAAGGGATTTGATGGTTGAAGAACTGTTATTCATTCATGTAGCGTCTGCCAGTACAGGAATTGAGCCTTCGACATTAATTACACCTACAAGCAACAGCGAATGAACCTCACAAGTTTGTATATTTCAAAGCAGTATGTATACTACTCGCACGCTTTCCTATGACAGAGACACTCGCGGGGATAACCAGGATAACCCTAGAGACACATGTACTTATAGGGATCATCAAAGACCTCAATATGTACAGGGCGAGACAGTAAACATTACTGCCCAAACTTAGCCAAAGTGTATGTGGCCCCAGAACAGCGCACGCCTTCGGAGAATATAGTCATGTGACGAGCCGCTGCCTAGCTGACTGCCTCTGGGGAGTGGGTTTTATTAGCTTCATTACCTGGACATATCCATGTTTCCTTGCATATTTCTGTCATTTATGGGGTACACTCTTTGGAATGAACTCCCCGAATTACTACTTTAGCGAATTTGAATAGATCTTTCTCTGTTATTTGCGTCTCTGGCAGAAAAGACGCCTGACTTATAATTATAACCTGGCTGAATTTCCTCGAAACTTCTGTCGCGCTCTCTCCATTACTGCCTCAAATATCTGGCCGATTTCGCCCTT